>BSQZ01000003.1:5435000-5440000 GCA_033239005.1 Lamellibrachia satsuma
ACACCAAGTGTTTTCCGGACACGCACGCACGCACGCACATAAATAAAAAAATATAGTGACCCATAAGAACTAAAGTGTTCAGAAACATATTGCTCTTCCTATATATGAAAGCAAAACAACACACACTAAATATAAAACTAGTCTTCCAAACAAAACGTGGTGATGCTGGCCACTTGCTGATTATGGTAAAAAGAGAATTTCTTTAGGACCCATTTCTGTAGCGTAGGAGCTCTCATATAAGATTACAAAAACAAGAGATACGGTGCTAGTACAACATTAGAATGTAATTTCGGCGAAATCGGAATGTTTATTTGGGGTGTTATGGCCTTCAAACTCAACGGTGACGCTGGACACTTGGTGATGCTGGACACTTGGTTATGCTGGACACTTGGTGATGCTGGACACTTGGTGATGCTGGACATGCAGTTAGCTATATCCTTGCATTGCGAAATGTACTCATTACCTTTACATTACAAGACATGCAAGAACATAGAAATCATATTTATAGATCCTTATTTCAAGGACAATATGATTTTCGGGTTACTCTTCATGAGTTATGCTATAAATACATATATTCTGAATTCGTAATCTTATTATCTTAAGGACAACAGTTGTCCTTGTATATTTCCTTCAAAGGAAACCTCGTCGTGAAGATTAGTGTACTCGAACTACATCTAAGGTTAGTTGTCGGTGTCACATCTAATAAGAACCCCCGTATGATACCTACCCATCGGTCATTATTATCTAGATAACAATTATCCCCACCGGTCATCATTATCTAGATAATGATGACACCCACTATATAAATATTACCCCCTCGGATATCAAATAGCGGAAGCCACCATAACTAAAATGTGCATTGCCTAGAAAAAGTATTATATTTCTTCTTCATGTGCCATTAATTGTGACTTTGACGATCACCACACAATTATATCTTTAATATTAACACACCTTTTAATTTGAGTGAAACTTTTTGGCACTAATGTACTTTGGTACTTTTGATACTAATAAATGGCTGATTCTATCCGCAATTCTATTTTATATTCAGCGGATAATTTAATTAAACATTGTTGGTGTAAAAACAACCACAACAATGAAATGTTTACAATGTTCATGGTAGCAACAAACCTATGAACTGGCATTGTTGTCTCCAATCCAATATCAAAGGGCTGGTTGGTACCCCAATTGTAAGAGTCACAAGTGAATTCCGTTTCAAGGCCATAGTTGATGAGATAATGCCCCAAGTTGTGCACGCCATAAAACGTTAAATGTACATGTTCATTATATAATGAATCATCCAAACTAAAGACATGAGTTATCTGTTATGTAACTTTACCGTCAATTGTCAGTCGCGGACTCCCTGTAATGCGACGTGAAATTCACGTAATTCTAAGGTGATTCCAGATTCAACAAACGTGATTGCGACGTCGCCGACATGTGCTGTCTCGACCACACCAAATCAGAATGTGATTGGACGTTGCATTGCGACGTCAACCTTTGACGTCGATTAGATATACTGATAGTTTTCTTGATTGTGATTATATTGTTTCAAGTTATTCATACATATTGCCCAGAGAGTCGCAGCTTGAGCGTGCTAATGCAACCAAAACTACATACCTGTCATTTGAAACATATAATATTATAATTAATTTTGGGGACTAAATCAAGAGGCTGTTTTTTGGTAATTGGAGTGTTTTCCTTTTAATTAATGTAATTTCGCCCCCTGAAAAATAGTGCACACGCTTTCAAGTAAAAACAAACAAACGAACAAACACACACAAAGTACACACACGCGCACACGCGGACATGCGCACACGCGCAAGCGCGCACACACATACACACACACACACACACACACAAATTAGTATATATTATCTTCATCGCCCGAATGTGCTTTGTTGGCCCAACTTTTAATGTAATTTGAATATGATCGAAATCTTGTTTACGAATATTGATCATGCCGCTTAGTAGGGACAGCCTAAACATAACCAGAGCGGACGGGTGGACGTGTTTATATAAATATGTTTATATATGCCGGAGGATCCTTGTAGCTATAATCATTTCAAAATTACAGGCTATTAACAAAACAAGTGTATTTTCATACACGTAATTGGGAGTATTAAATAACTAAAATAAGATCGTAGGTTATAGTTATAAGATTTATTTAAAAGGTCCTGAATTTTATATATTGTTTGATGTTGTGTGTACGTTATTATGTAGCTTGATGGCGAAACTCTCAATTTCTATTTCCTTCCCTCTATTCCTTTTTCATTCCCTCCCCTCTCACTCCGCCCTGGTTTCAAGGTCGCTTCCTATAGATACTTTAAATCTCGAATCTCCTTTCATTCCTTCTTTCCATACTATCCCGTTTCCCTTTAAAATTCCCAATATGTCATTTCTTGCATTCTTCATTTATTCCTTCTCCCATATCTCCCTTCTTTCTGTGTTCTTTATTATATTGGCATTTCTCTCAATCTCAAATCTTACTTCTAACATTAGTCATGCCCATTTTTACTTTCCCTCCAGTTCCCTTATCACATTGTTCATTCCCCCTCTTTTGTATTACTTTCTCAAACCACATCCCTTCTTACATTCCCCACATCCCTCTCCCTTCTTAATTTATCAATTTTAACCATATATTTCACATACTTTTTTTACACACACACACACACACACACACACACACACACACACACACACACACACACACACACACACACACACACACACACACACACACACACACACACACACACACACACACACACACACACACACACAAACACACACACACACACACACACACGCACGCACGCACGCACGCACACACACACACACACACATGCGTATGACACAAAAGTATATAGAAGGGTTAACAATGATAGCGATTAACAATATTTACAAAACGATATATATATATATATATATATATATATATATATATATATCAATAACTTGGACGATAATGTAACAAGCAACGTACTGAATGTATATATATATATATATATATATATATATATATATATATATATATATATATATATATATATATATATATATATATATATATATATATATATATGCACGTTTATGTGTGGGTGCGCGCGCGCGTGCGTGCCTGTATGTGTGTGTGTGCGTGCGTGCGTGCGTGCGTGCGTGTGTGTATATGTGTGTGTGTGTATGTGTGTGTGTGTGTTTGTGTTTGATTTCTAATTTGAAACCTGCCCATCTACTGCAACACGCAGTCTTCTGTCAGTCATCCATTTTTTATCCAGTCGATTATGCGATCGCAATACCAGGGGTTTTAATTTAAATAGTATTCTGTGATATGGCACTTATTCGAAAGCTTTCTGAAAATCCAAGTAGATAATATCTACTGGTAATCCCTCGTCTATCCACTTAGCGATTTCTTCCATGCCCTCGCTCTTAAGAATCCATATTTAGATGCACTTAGTAATGTATGCCTAACAAGGAAATCTGCCATAATGTCTTTAATTAACCTTTCTAATAATTTACAAATCACTGATCACTGATGTTCAATTTAATTATATGTAATTGTCTGTCTTATTTCTCGAACTCTCTTTATTTTGGAGAGCCGAGAATAACAACCATCGTGCGGGGTTGGAATTTATTTTTGGGCGTTTTCACGTAAAGGATACACGTTTGCTAAAATGCACGTTCCCTCAATGTATTCAAACAATTCAAATGTGTAGTATTCATTCAGTGTGATTATCATGACACGGCAGTAGTAAGGAACCTTCATGTCACATTTCATGAAAATACTTCAAATATGTGTTAAGGAAAATCTGCACAGTTTGCTGTTTTTGATACATTTCTTATTCCCACTTCAGTTTATGTTAGTATTAAAACCAGCATTGCAATATTACGAAGCAAGGTTTCCGAGGTACGATGTTTTCTTCTTTCTCTTCAAAAGGAACCACACCCTTTTTTAATGATAAGTTCAACACTTTTGCAAGTCGAGGAAGTGAAGTGAAGGAAGTGAAGTGAAGGAAGTAAAGTGAAGTGAAGTGAAGGAAGTGAAGTGAAGGAAGTGAAGTAAAGTGAAGTGAAGTGAAGGAAGTGAAGTGAAGTGAAGGAAGTGAAGTGAAGGAAGTGAAGTGAAGGAAGTGAAGTGAAGGAAGTGAAGTGAAGGAAGTGAAGTGAAGGAAGTGAAGTGAAGGAAGTGAAATGAACGAAGCGAAGTGCAAATAGAACATTGTGAAGTGAAAATAGAAAATTGTGAAGTAAAAAAATAACATTGTTAATCAAGCATTCACGCAATAGTTCATAAGACAACGGAAGAGTGAAAGATCAAACATGTCGTGTTCAACTTGCCGTGTAAGAAGCTCTTTTCTTTGGATCCGGTAAGTGTGGCCTGTCTGATTTCATTGTATGCGACCCAGTACAACATTCCATCTACTTCATCCACAGCGACATAACGCACTCTATCTACAAGCCAAGTGGCTATCTTGGCATTCGACAAACATTTGCTCGCAAACACAATTACTGAAGTTACACAGGTATTCTTTAAACAGGAACAATCATAATCGTGTGATCTGGTAACCGTGAGTTGTGGTAAAAACATGTCACCCATCAAAGCGGTTTTTACGTGCATCTCATCTTCACACTCGTTTACACTATATATCTTGTTGTCAGATTTAGCCTCCTTTATTATATTTTGTTCTTTGTTGTATCCACGTCTAAGACATTCTGACAATATAAACAGGAATATTAATAAATGTCTGAGGGAAAAGTGAAACAAAATGTGGATCCGCGTTATTTTCCAAAATGTGTCGACAAATGCGCTCGATTACGATTACTGAGTACGATTATTCTTTTTCCGACAACAACTCCAAAACTAAATCATTACAAACACTTGATCATATACAACCTAATCCCTAATACTAAGGCACAACTTTAAAATATAAATCCATAAAGCTAAAAAAGTTCATACTAGCAGAACAAATTATAAACCTAAACATACCTGCCACAATCCATTA
>BSQZ01000003.1:5445000-5455000 GCA_033239005.1 Lamellibrachia satsuma
AAAATACCATGCAACTAACCATACGACTGTCCATACAAATGATCATTCAAATAACAATACTAATGACCATACATCTGACCATACAATTGATCGTACTACTGATCATTCAACTGACCGTGTGATTAACATAACAATAGGGCATACAACTGTCTGTAAAGTTAACCTTACAACGGACATTAAAAGTGAATATTCAACAGATCGTACAACTGACCAAACAACTTATAGTGCAACTGACCATACAACTGACCACACAGGTCACACTTACAACAGGCCTTACAACTAACCGGGCAAGTGACCATACAAATGACTATTTAATGTACAATTAAACATCCATACAATTCATCATACGTATGAGAATACGACTGACCTATAAATAAACGTACAACTGGCCGTTAGGGTGGGAGCTCAGAGCTTTTATTTATATAAACGGGACTGGGTGGGTGTTTGCCCCCGAAATTACAAATCGAAGGGGGCAAAAAAGTATGGGAATGACGCCAAGGCTAAAAACAGTGCCAAATATTCCATTGGGTTCCTTGGATATGGAGTGACCAATGCCAGCAGTTTTAGGTGGGATTCCCCTACCGGCAACCCCCAAAGTGTGAGAAAAGGGGCACTTATTTAATGGAATGACGCTTAATGGAATGGTGCGAAGTATATAACCAGTGTCAAGTGCTCCCGTGGGGTCCACTGAGTAAGGAATGGACAATGCCAACAATTTTAGGTGGGGCTTTCCCCGCCAGCAAATCCTAAAGGAGGAGAAAAGGCACATTTATTAATGGGAATGACGAAAAGGCTAAAACAGTGTCAGAATCTTCCCGTGGTGTTCTCTGAGTACGGAATGACCAATGCCAACAATTTTAGGTGGGGTCTTCCTCATGGCAACAACTGCCAAAGGGGTGAGACAAGGGTAGCATTTATTAATGGGAATGATGCCAAGGGTAAACACAGAACAAATCAATTTGGTATTCTATAAGTACTTTTCACCATTGATCGGAGCGAAAGCTGCGTCGTCCAGGGTACCATCACACACTGATCATCATTGAACGTGACGAGGCCCAGCGGTAGAGAGGTCAGACCACATTATAAAGTTGCACTTGTGCCCATGTAAACATTTTGCGGATTATAAAAAAACTTCACCGTCAAAAAATCTGAAAATGTGTCACAACTTTTGAATATGCCTGCTCAATTGCGCTGATGTCATCATATGAATTGCTCAATTTCACATATCACAATTTAATATTCCCTACATTCGTGTGAAACAATAAACATTAAGGTCAACGGAGGTCCTAAGACATGGAGCAATCTGGGAAGAGTCTACTCGTTTCCTCTTGGAGGAATGGAAGAAGCTGCACTACGGACCAATCATAGGAAGAAGTACAGTATACACATCACCTGGTGATAAATGCGATGAAGACTAACGAGGATGAAATGCTGCAGACATAAGTACCCAATTACCTTCAAGGTCGACAAGAGGAGGCCGACACTCTTAATATACTCCCTGATTGCCTTCTATGCAAGCAGTCTTTCCTCCTACCAGTATAACAAGGAATAACTGGGCCTCTCTTCCCGTGCACGAAAATGCTTACCAATCACATAAACACGGAACACTTTGTGCACGGATCTGGAAGAGAGCCGCACAGACTGACCGGACTAATGAGGCGAGTACCATCGACTATGGATGGAACGAGACTGAAAACTGTTTGGAGCCTGACTGGGGTATTCACAGACACAATTACGGAAGATGGCGACAGCGTGGGAGCGACGTCAACATATGATGAGTCAGGCAATGCATGGAGAACAGTGATGACATTTATTGCACTCATTAGAACAATAAGGGTTATAATAATGCTATTTTCCGTATGAATAATAAAACAAATTGCTAGCATTGTTCATTCCATACTCAGGGGACCCCACGGGAACATCTTATATTATTCGCCTTGTTCCAAAGCCTCATTCAATTAAATAAATGCCCCTTCTATCACCCTTTGTGAGTTCCTGGCAAGGGAAGGCCCCACCTGACACGTTTGACATTGATCATTCCGTGATTCCCATAAATAATATATATGTACAATAATAATGAAATTAAACATTCAACTGACCGTGAAACTGACAATGCAGCCGATCATACAATCCATCATACAGTTCAACATACGACTCACAGCACAATTCAAAATAAAGTTTATCGTGCAACTAACGATGCAACTGACCGAACAACAGAACTTACAACTGACCGTACAACTGTACCTTGCAATGACCATGCAACTGATAATTAATCACATTCAACACATCATATAATTAAAAAAAACATTTATCATACATCTTCCAGTCCAACCAATTGCCATATAATTATCCACACAAGTATCAGTACAACATACCCTACAATTATTCGTGGGAGTGGTTGTACAACTGAACACACAACTGAATGTACAACTGACCAAACCACAGGCCGTACAACATATATTACAATTGATAATACCAGTTCCTATGCATCTGACAGTTTAACTGACCATACAACTAATCATACAACTGATCGTAGAAATGACCGTACGACCCACCAAACAAGTGACCTACATCAGGCCATACAACTGATCAATCATACCTGATTAACCATACAACTGACCATACGACTGACCATACAACTAACCATGCGACTGACCATACAACTGAACATACAACTGATCGTACAACTGATCATAAAACTGACCGCGCAACTGACCATACAACTGATGATTAATTTGACGATTCAACTGGCCATTCAACTGAAAATACAACTTGCCGTTCAACTCACCATACAACTGACAGTTCAACTAATCGTGCACTTGAGTATAGAACATATCAGGCAACTGAACGTATAACTGACCTTACAATTGACCTTGCAAATGACCGTTCAACTGACCATTCAGATGTCCTTTTAACAGACCTTGCATCTGACCATTCAGCTTATCTATAACTAACCTACAATTGATCATATAACTGCATGTGCAATTGTACAATTGACCGAACAACAGACCGTGAAACTGAACATTCAACTGACCATCCAACATACCATACAACTGAACTTACAACTGATCACACAACCGATTATACAACCCATCAGACAGTTGATCGTACAAATACCAATAGAACTGCCGCGGTCCGTACAGCTGACCGTGCACTTGACGGTACAATTCACCATACAAATGGTCGTACACCTAGCCATACATGTGATCATACAAAAGAACACACCCGACAATACAACTGATTATAAAACTGATCGTATAACTGACCATACAACTTACTGTACAACTGACCATACAACTTACTGAACAACTGACCATTCAACTGGCCTTATAACAGATATTTCAATTGACAGTACAATTTACCATACAACTGACAGTTCAACTGATCGTGCGACTGACCATACAACTGAATATACAACTGATCATAACATTGACCGAAACTATTAATACAACAATAGATTCATAATAATAATAACTTACCTCCTGAGTTTGTAGCCCATAGACAGACTATTGCCACGAGTAGAACTCTAGTCACAATCCCGGGCGGTCGTGACGGCGAAGGACGACTTGGTTTTCTGTAGCGGCGACGCGGCATCTTCGCTCTTCGGCTGGGGTGTTCACTGTCGCGCAGTCTCGCAGGATACCTCCTGGTGCAGTCAGATGACAAATCGCCAAGGCAATGCGTCAAATGACTGACGCGCTGTCGCTGCGGGCGACATTATATACTGCAGAATCGCATTCGACTATTGATAAAAGGGCGTCACGAAACAACTTGGCATTCTGTGATAGGCCGCTTGTAACTAGTGACGCCGGACGTTCGACCAATCAGCAGTGTGTAGTTTGTTTATGAAAACAACGAGATCACTTGACGACAAGACAGACACCAGTCGCAAACTTGTGGGTGTATTGAGAGGCAAGACGCCCCCTCCCCTCGCCCTCCTCCTTCAACCAAAGCGCACCACATCTTTCTCAACATATGTCACTTCCATTGGCGCAATCTACAAATGAAACGATGCAACGTGATGTGAAACCAATTTGGTAATGTTTGGTTGTAGCAGAAACAACGCACAAAGAATGTTACTCCAATGTGAGTGTTGTGCCAATGTTATTATAATATTGTTTTATCGTATCGATGCAACGTGATGTGAAATCAATTTGGTAATGTTTGGTTGTAGCAGAAACAACGCACAAAGAATGTTACTCCAATGTGAGTGTTGTGCCAATGTTATTATAATATTGTTTTATCGTATCGATGCAACGTGATGTGAAACCAATTTGGTAATGTTTGGTTGTAGCAGAAACAACGCACAAAGAATGTTACTCCAATGTGAGTGTTGTGCCAATGTCATTATAATAAATTCGACAGTTTTAAACGGTCCCACAACACAGGTACTTCAACAAAATAAAAATATGGTATAGCTGTGTAGATGTTCTGTATATCTTGCTATAATAAGTGGCATTTGGTTTATGCGAGTAATGATGTGGTTCGAAATTGTTCCATGCCCACTTGTAGTACGAGTCCCCCACTTATAACAATGAATACATTCACATAATATATGATCACGTGCTGGTTTTCTAATATTGTTTTATCGTATTTATTTGAACATTACCTGTAACTGAATTGGTTTCGTATCGCAGGAGTCGATGCTTACGGTGCTCTAGCACGTTGTGGCGATAGTGCTTGCTACATCTGCTTTCAGCAATTTGCTCCAGTCGCTGGCTAGTCGCAATGCGAAAGAATAAGCCGAATTCGTCAGCTTTCTCCTGTCAGTACGCACCTTCTCTACACCAAATACTTCTTGGCGGACTCGTGCAGCAATTCTTCGTAACTCGACACATTTCGGCCCCATAATACCATGGCCTGTTACTTCTTTAGCCACACGCAATTCGCCTTTTGCCTCAATCCTGTTAAATCTTACAACATATTGTACCGGTGGTGTACGGTTAGAACACCGGACTCCCAATCGACAGAACCCGCGTTCGAATCCTTTAGTTGCCCTTTCGAAACTTGGCCAATTTATTTCACCCGACGTTGCAATAGGTCACCCAAATGTATCACTGAGTACTTGGCTATTAACAATGGTGGATATGTGAGCAAACTCGTCTTCGCGCAGTAATTGCAGCATGGCTGAATGCTTCCCAGAGAAGTAGAGATGGAATGAACAGGTCTGCCAGGGAGTGAAGTGTAAATCATTTTAAGCAATCCCAAGGTCTGGATACCACGATACACAAGAACTTATCGTTGTTTCGCAAGTACGAATATGTGCATAAAGATTAGCACATTCCATGACAACGTGTTTCATAGAAGGTTTCATTTCATAATAACTGAAGCGCAAATAGTTGGGGGTTTGTATGATTAAAATGCCCAAATTATATTAATTAATTATGTATTTCTATACTATATTTAACGTCAGAAATTATATAAAACGGGACATTGACAGAACAAAAAAACATCCGATGAGATTTATTGGTTTGTATTTTAATGCTATCAGCGATTATATTATCTTTGTCCTTTTTACATTTTATGATAGCATGCTTAAATTTAATTCTGGATAATTTCATTACATTAAAAACATCACGTTGTCTAGGAGTGCCTATCTCTCTCCAAAGCCAGTAAGCATCACAAGCCTTCACTTTCTCATTCCAGCTTGGTACCACATGATGCTTACAAGCGCATTTATGATTTGACATAAGTGTGTGTCCAGATCTATTCAATGTACCCTCAATAGAATTATAAAAGCCATCAAGATCATCATAGTGACAATAATTGTGACAATTAGGATCATTGCATTTAACACAGGGTGGAACTTTCATTTTATCACGTTGTACCTTCGTGCATTCTTTATAGGCACCAGTATCGTGTGGGAGTAGTATGTCCCAGTGTATGACTTGTTTAATTTCGTTAGTATCAACACTACGATTAGTATATTTTGGAACAACGTCACTGTCAATGCTGAATGACACCGGATGATGATCAGAATGAATATAATCATAGAGTACTGACATGTTAGTTCCCCATGTATAACTAATATATGTATACTGGGAGATTATACTGATCACATATAGTCAATGAATATTCTCTGCAGGAAGCAAGGAAGATTTTCCCAAAAACTTATTTCTTAGAGATATCCGCATTAAAGTCACCAGTAATAGTTACGCATGAGCTATTAATACTATCAACGTATACAGGTATTTATAATCAATAAACCTATCCCGGTTTTCTTCGCATTCGTAAGGTAAATATACATTTAACAAATAGTACTCACTGTTACCAGAGCATATTCTTATGCCGCAAAACCAGTCATAACTATAATCAAATGTGGTAATATATTGATCCAGAGAGCATTTCCATAAAAACCTACCCCAGCATATGACCTGCCTGATACAATACCACAAGAGGCATCTAATGGAGGAACAAAATAGCCAACATAACTATCATAGCCTGTATTTAGCAAATGGCAATACAAATTTCCTCAAAAAACACCAGCTGCCCAGATTTCCTCTTTAAAAACCAAGATGCTTTATTGCACATTAGTTCTATCTTAAATTATGCATAACGTTCATGTTTTGTGTTTTAGCTTTACACACTTTGCATAGAGATTACTTGACTTATACTCAGCTCATCAGCTGTTACAGGAGGATCTAGCAGTGAAATAAAAATTTACATACATCATCCCCTATTCACTTTGAGTTCATGTTTGTCTTTCCGTGTCCCGATCACCTGTGTGCCGTTTTTACGCCATCCTGATCCCTATATACATCGTCAGATCAATATCACTTGTTATCACGTTGCCCAGGTAAGTTAAATGTTTGAGCTTCTCTGTTGGTGTGTCCCCACATGTTGACGATACTGTCATATTTCTGTGTCTCAGTTGCTGTTTTCTTCTGTGTCGAATGATTCGTCAGGAAAGATCAGCATAACACGTCAGTAAATTTTTCTTTGCATCTCCTCATTAATGTAAGATCTTCTACAAAGTCCAAGTCCTCGTTGATATTCAGCGCTGCTTCACTGAGGGACACAGCCTCAAGAAAGTGTAAGAAATACGACTTCAAGTATGACTTTAAAATAATAGTATGTTCACTGTTCGTTTCTGTGATTCAATTGTTCTTGTTCGTCTTATGAATGACCAACACCATAACCACCACCACCACAACCATCACCACCACCACAACCACCACAACCATCACCACCAGCAGCAGCAGCAGCGGCGGCGGCGGTAGCAGCAACAGCAGCAGTAGCAGCGACAGCAGCAGCAGAAGCAGCAGCGGCAGCAGCAGCAGCAGCAGCAGCAGTAGTAGAGTTCAACTACGATTTCAAAATATGTTTTCTGCTCATTTCTGTAATTTTCCCTGTTCGTCTACTGAATATGAACTTTGAGAACATAATGTCAATGTGCTTTGATGCTCTAAATTAATGGAGACAGGCGCCGATGAACTTGCAAAAGCATAAAGGACAAATTAGGCGGAGACAGTAATACGGCGTAGAAATTGTATGTCAAAGTGTAGCTGTGCATCGGTGGTGCCTCCGGAGACGTCATTCCTTCGTTCCAATAATGGAGATAATGGAGAAGTCCGAACAACTAATTACTAACGTGCTACATTGTGCACTGTGCCGCAAAAAGCAAAATAACACAATTCGTGTGTAGGTGTTTTCCTTCATCAGAGTAGTGCGACGCATCAAGTACGTTCACTGGTCTGTTAAAGGTGACAGCAGGTAAAGGTACGATGACTAATTTGGCACCATAACTGAACAATAAAACACAAATGCTGTCTTGCGATGCGATGTGTCGGTCTACTTATTTATTCAACCTTTCGTGACTGTTTTGATAGTGCACTGCATAGCATTTAAAGGTGCTTCCTTAAATCGATTGTTTTGCTCGTCTCATTTCAAGTTAACGTTCCGAAAATTCAAACCTACGTAATATCCACTACGACATGCTCGCTCGTTTGTGTAATTTTTGTATGTATTCTTCGTGAAATCATCGGACAAACTATTATATTATTTTATTCTTGATCATATTTCGCCCTTAGTGACTGCGTCATTATCAGCTTGACCTCATAAAATCTTTACGGTTGGATATCCACTATTTTGAGCCTTAGCAGGTCTAACGATTACAGTCCATTTCTTCGATGGTTTGAAAAAAATATACACATTTTACTAAAGCGAAACAAAAATCATGGTTTGGAGCTAAACTAAAATCAAGAATATCACGCCATTTATTTTCTCAGAATGTGTTCTAAATGTGGGAGATTCCGGTCATTTATCCAGTTGACTGAGCGCTGACATGTTAACCAGCGAGACTGATGTTCGCAGTTCTATAAAAAAAATCGGGTAACCTAGACTATTGTGACGTACTAAGGGAGGCCGGCATTTAATAAAACGTAACAAGATTTAACAAGATTGCCATCCAAGGCAAAGGCCCAGATGGCAAGTTGACAAGGAAGCCAATGGCTTATCGAGAGTCAAATTTTCATCTATGTGTAACCCGCTCTCCTGAGATATGCACTAACCTTGTTTTTTAAACATATTCACGCTGCTAGTAGTTACACAATCTATATATAATTTGTTCCATTCATTGATTTTCCTCTGTGAGAAGGAGTACTTCCAGATATACAATCTACACTGATCCTATGCTAATGTTACCTCATGTCCTCTAGTTCTACTACCTTTCCTGAATGAGAAAAAATATTTATTTCAATCTTTTCATACCAATTTAATATCTTAAAAATATGATATCCTCTTAACCAGCTCCTTTCTCTAGGGTTGTTTAACCGCATACACAGAACTAACGCAACGTCTCAAACAAAGCCAAAATATCTTACATAAGTTGAGTTTGGACGAAATCAGCCTAGCCATATCGCATTGGCAAACATAGGAATAGGTGTATACTAACATATTTCCATTGATAAGCGAATTTTTAACTGTTAAGGGTTCATCTACGTCACTTGTGGGGACCCAACAGAGAAGATCAAACATTAAACAGCAATATATATATATATATATATATATATATATATAAATATATATATATATATATATATATATATATATATATATATATATAAATATATATTTATATCACTTGCTGTTTAATGTTTGATCTTCTCTGTTGGGTCCCCACAAGTGACGTGTCCCCACATGACGATACTGTCATATTTCTGTGTCTCAATTGCTTCTCTTCTTTTTTGAACGATTCGTCAGGAACGGTCAGCACACCAGTTCAAATTGTCCATTTTTCTTTGCATCTCCGCATTAATGCATGATCTTCTACAATGTCCAAGTCCTTTAGTACTTCGTTGTTATTCCCCGCTGCTTCACTGAGGGACACGGTGTAAGAAATACGACTTTAAGTTAGTATGTCCGTTTCTATGATTCAATTGTTCTTGTTCATCTCCTGAGTGACCAGCAGCAGCAGCAGCTGCAGTAGCAGCAGCAGCAGCAGCGGCAACAACAGCAGCAGCAGAACCAGCATCAACAGTAGTAGTAGTAGTAGTAGACTTCAACTACGACTTCAAAATATGTTTTTTGTTCGTTTCTGCAAGTTTTCCCTGTTCGTCTACTGAAAGTGAACTTTGAGAACATAATGTCAATGTGTTTTGGTGCCCTAAATTAATGGAGACAGGCGCCACTGAACTTGCAACAGCATAAAGGACAACTTAGGCGGACACAGTAATACAGCGTAAACATTGCATGTCAGAGTTTAGTTGTGCACCTGTGGGGCCTCCGGAGATGCCAGTGTTTCATTCTAACAGTGGAGATAATGGAGAAGTCCGAACGACTAATTACCAACGTGCTACATTGTGCATTGTGCCACAAAAAGCAAAATAACACATTTCGTGCGTAGGTGCTTTCCTTTATCAGATTAGCGCAGCGTGTCAAGTCCGCTCACAGGTCTGTTAAAGGTGACAGGAGGTAAAGACACGACGACTAATTTGGCACCATAACTGAACAGTAAAACACGAATGTTGTCTGGCGATGCGATGTGTCGGCCTACATTTTT
>BSQZ01000003.1:5460000-5505000 GCA_033239005.1 Lamellibrachia satsuma
AGCCATATGATACATGTTGTTACGACCCGGTTTACTTAGTGTAGGAACATGCTGCAGGCATAAATATCGAGTACATTCATTGTCGACCTCGTGTCGATGAGAACCGTCTCTGCCGTGCCAGACATAGTGACTCCTGTCCATGGCCGGGTCCGCTTTTGAACATTGCGGACGTTGTATATGTATTCAGAGCCCGTCTGTGGTTGTAGACGTATGACTGTCTCTTTCGCCAACTGTATCCTTTTCTGGTGCGGCTTGGGCGTCAGGTGCTGCGTTTGTGGCTCGAATTTTCCACAAGTTTTGCATATTTGTCTCTTGGATGGCTGAAAATCTTTCTTCGACATTGCGTTGACGGTAGCTGATGTCCCTCATCACCTCGAGGCCTTCTGCCCAGTCATCCCACCATATGCCGAGAGTGGCCGTTTCAGTTGTGTCGAACGGGGGATAATGGGTTAATACAGGCGGTTGCCAAAGAGGCTGCGTTGCTTGGTCTATGATGACGTCGCTACCGTGCAGGGGTATCGCGTGACGAAGGAGTGCTTGCACTTTCCAATATAGATGGCTGGCAGATGTGAGATACAAAGATTGTATTTTAAAGGCTGCAACTGACAAATGCTCTGTAAAGTGCGCATTTTGCGTGAAGCGTTTAAGCCTCGCCAGCATTCGCGAATCGGTCCTTTGGAAACATGCTGATACGGACAAGCGCTAAAAACTTAAGCTGCAGTCATATTCTCGATGGGGGTGCAGGATTTCTTCACTTCTGAATTGGATGAACAAAAAAGCAAATATGTTGATCAGTTACTATAAGAGCAGAGTATGTGAATTTAAGATACTGTTGATATATTCTGTGAATATAGGATATTGTGTTTTTATACAAACTGTTAAAGATACTGACCTTTCAGAATGTCGAAAAACTGACAAAGGAGGAACTTGCAAACAGAGTATGTTTCCATATAATGAAAACTGTTTGATTATCATATGAAGGAGATATGCAGAGAAGCACATTTGCAGGAGCAGGTCCTTGGAAGTAAGCACATTTCTATCAACCCGCTACTGTAGCAATGACGTAATAAGTCGTAAACAAAAATGGCGTTGCTCAGCCAACCAAGCGTTTATACCACTCCACCAGCCGTTCATTTTTAATTTATAATCACATTGTGATGACATTGCATGTGGCGCCACTATTGGTGAGTTTGCTTCCGAGCAGTAATCTTCGTCCCGGATTGTTCCGTAGAGGCTCACCGCACACTACGCGTTGGTTTCGGATATCCGACTCTCCCTCGGCTTCGTGAACTCGCAGAGAAGAGTCAGGCGTAAAAGACATGGCTTCACTGTTACCGACTCCACTTTGTGTAGGCGCTACCGTGAATCACCAGGAGTCAGTCAGTGCCATTATCGAGATGATTCTACAATACTATAAAATAATGTTGCATGGTTGAATTTTCAAAGTGACAATTGTGTCAATATTATTAAAATTAATGAAAATAGTTTAAAGTTGATTCGAATGCATTGCGTACACAGATACCAGTTTACTCTTATTTGGTGATTTTGCTAAACACCTGGATGTTGTTGACTGATTCCAAGCTACGTCAGACGTGAGACCATTCTTAGATTTACGTGGTAAGCTACGAACCTTCGTACGTATGGACTGTCTACGAATGCTTCGTGAAACAGGATTTACGAGCGACGATCTTCGTACGAAGTTTTGTACGCCCACGAATGCTTCGTGAAACCGGGGCCTGTCGTGTGCGACAAACGGTGGCGCCACATCCCGGAGCTTGGATAATTGAAGATAACTACGCGCACGATCCGTATGCGTACAACAGTGGCTCCACCTTGTGGGCCGGACATCAGTCTACCCGATCAGCCGCTTGTCGCCGGTGACATGTCATATGAATACTGGGTGGTTTCAAGTTGAATCTTCAATTGTACTCCTGAATTAGCCACATTCGTTCCATTGTAAGATACGTGTGACATAAAATAATATTCTCTGTAAGACATGACCAGTGGCATACCTGCCACTGTTAGTCATTCAACCAAACAACGTTGTCAACAGTGGGTATTCTTGTAATAGATTGTCCTAAATTATCTACACCGTTAAACGACATTCTTACGTCACTTGTTCTAAGACAGTACGTTCATGCCACATTATTCGATGTACAAAAAGAACGTGCCTCTATTCTTTAAAGAAGTAATGTCTTTGCGCACTTTGTCGGTCCAAATAGTGCCGCATTGCATCAGCGTCTTATGTGGTTTGCGTCAGCGTCTTATATTATCGCTCGGAACGGATGCAATTCGCAGTGCTATTTGGAGCAGAAAGTTGCGCAAAAAATTAAATATTTGTTTACGAATATGACTTTTTGTACGTGGAATGAAAGCATTGGCATACCAAAGTTACTAAGCAATGTCGTTTAAAGGCTTAACTAATTTATTCCAATCTAATTCTGTATTACTGACAAGAATGGTGATGCAACCCCTCAAAACACTAGTATCCATGGAGTAACACCAGTCGTAGCTCGTCGAAAAGCTTCAGTTTTTCTTAGGACACCTATGTTTAAGTGATAATTGACTGCAGCTATTAAAAAGATACAAAAATGTAGCAATCGTCCGTTTTAAATTCAGAAATATTTTGGCAAGTGGAATTGTGGCATAACCCCTGTATCGTATTGTGGTGACTTTCTCAATAGGTGGCGATAATGTTTCTTCCGAGCCAATCTACGCGCAAATTGGTCATAGTTATCACCCATGCCACAACTACTTACATTGCACGTGGAGATTCTGCACATCTTCATTTCATTCGGTGAACTTCTCTCAATCTCTCAGTTTCAATTACATACAAATATGGATCATATTTTGTATTGAACATTTGTCTTGAAACACAGTAATGTTATTTTTTAAGCTATGCTACGAATACTCAAGTGCACAGTAGCAATTGACGTACCGAGTCGTAAGCAACAATGGCGTTGCACAGCCAACCAAGCGTTTATACCACTCCACCATCCATTCGTTTTGAATTGATATTCTAATTGTGATGATATTGCATGTGGCGCCACAGTTGGCGAGTATGCTTCCGACCAGTAATCTCCTTCCCGGATTGTTCCGTAGAGGCGCTCCGCACACTATGCGCTAGTCTCGAGTATCCGAATCTCTGTCACATATTTAAGTTTGGCTGGATAATATGCGGCGAGCCAATCGACATGTACTCGATAGGTTTAGTGTGGGTATTTGTGCAACTACGATAACTCAACAACAACGGAATAGGGTAAAAAAATAAATTCCCGTTTAGTAACACACAATGGAAAAACTAGTATTGTTACGATCCAACATCAAGAAAAATTTACAGACCTATATCAAGAATAATTACAGTCCTGTATCTAGAATGATTTACAGTCCTACATCAAGAAAGAGTTACGCGTTCGGCGAGTGTAGTCTTCCGTTACGGCGTGTTCGTCGAGTGCAGTCTTCCGTTACGGCGTGATCGTCGAGTGCTGTCTTGCGTTACGGCGTGCTCGTCGAGTGCAGTCTTCCGTTACGGCGTGCTCGTCGAGTGCAGTCTTGCGTTACGGCGTGCTCGTCGAGTGCAGTCTTCCGTTACGGCGTGTTCGTCGAGTGCAGTCTTGCGTTACGGCGTGCTCGTCGAGTGCAGTCTTCCGTTACGGCGTGCTCGGCGAGTGCAGTCTTGCGTTACGTCGTGCTCATCGAGTGCAGTGTTGCATTACGCGTGTTCATCGAGTGTTGACTTGCGTACGGCGCGCTCGGCGAAAGCTGTCTTGCGTGCGGCGTGATCAACGAGTGCTGACTTGCGTGCGGCGTGCTCGACGAGTGCTGACTTGCGTGTGGCGTGCTTGGCGAGTGTTGTCTTGCGTGGTAGCTGGCAGTGCGGCCGGCAACGGCAAGTTCGTAGCGGCTAGTGAGGGTGGACGGCGGCGGAAGCGTCTATGATTCAGCGACTCTTTGCCGCCGGCGCGCCCCATCCTCCAACGTCCGCGAACCGCTGGGCGACTAGAGTTATTTCAAGAGGAACGATGTACGTTCTTAGATGTTATTTGCAACCTGACTGTCAATTTGCTGGAGTTCCTCTGCTGTTTCGACGCCCGTAACTTTATACTTCCACTAACACCAATCGCAGCCGTCATATAGCAATGAATTAACCAATCATGTTGGTGCATGCAATAGGCCGTAGACCACAGAAATGCTTGGTTGTCTTTACAAACTACACGTTAACTTGTAAACAATTATGCAATGTTTGTACTAAAACACTCCAGTATCAACCATTCAAATCACACGATATCCTACACAAAATGTATGTCATAGGAATCTGTACAATACACACATTACGATGGTATATATGAAAATGCAACTGCTACCAGATTTATTTAACAGAAAACCACTTAAACATTCCTTTAGCTACCTTTATTATTCGAAAATGTGATAATAAAGATGTTTACCTGGCCCTCTGCTGTCACCAATGCAAAACAACAACCTCAACTCTATCTGAAATTATTTGTTCTTCACCATAATTAGGTTCTAATAGACAACTAGCTTCCCAAGAATACCAAACATGATAAAATTTCGTTGATCAGTTGGAGACAAATACATTTTCGATCCCTAGATTAGCCATCGGTCGCTATTCGGCGCCACTAACACAATTCGTACTCTACAAAATTTCAATCACTGGGTGATTAAAGTAAACAAGCTAATTATATACAATCTCACACGATCTCCGATCTGTGGCAGCGTCAGGCCTGGATTGGCAGCCAAATTTTATATGCATCCAGAATATGTATATTCATCCAGGTTGCGTCACAATGGAAAAGTACGCTGTGAATCCAAGCTACGAGAAGGTCGTAGATTTACGTGGTAAGCTACGAACCGTATGGGCAGTCTACGAATGCATCGTGAAACGGGATTTACGAGCGAGAACCTTCGTACGAAGGTTCGTACGCTTACGATGGCATATGCGACAAACAGTGGCACATTGGATACGTATGCATGTAACAGTGGTTCCACCTTGTGGATCGGCACCAGTCTACCCGAGCAGCCGTTCACATCTCTTGTGAATGCTGGGTGTTTTTAAGTTGAATCTTAAATTATATTCCTGAACTGGACACATAAAATAATATTCTCTGTAAAACATGACCAGTGGCATATCTGCCACTTTTAGTCATTCAATCAACCAACTCTGTCAACAGTGGGTAATCCTGCTTTAGATTGTCCTAAATTAGTAACGCCGCTAAATGACATTCTTACGTCATTTGTTCTAAGCCAATACGTTCATGCCACATTATTCCACGTACAACAAGCATAAGCCTCTATTCTTTACAGAAATAATGTCTATGCGCACGTTGTCGATCCGCTTTGCATCAGCGTTATATGCAGTTTGCATCAGCGCCTTATATTATCGCTCGAAAGGGGTGCAATTCGCGGCGCTGTTTTGACTGTAATAATTTTTGTTCGTGGAATGAACGCATAGCAAAATTAATAGGCAATATCATTTAGAGTCGTAAATAATTTATTCCAATCTAATTCAGAATTACTGACAAGAATGGCGATACAACCCATCAAAAGACCAGTTGATGGAGCTATACCATTCGTGGATCGTCAACAAACGTCAACTTTTCTTAATGGACCTATGTGTAAGTGGCAACTGCCTGCATATATTAAAAACACCTTGTAGATACAAACAGACGTAACAACATATTTAATTATCACAACAGGGGGGGGTACTCTGACGATTATCCCGTCCAGTCCAGTTCAGACCAGCAACTCAACTATGTTTGTGTGATTGACAGAACATCCACGTTTGTGGATCACGGTCAATGCACTATTGTTTACATAACCATCGAGATAATCACAAGTGATCATATCATTGTTCTCCTCAAGTTCTCCGTGTATCATGTTGTAACAGCACTTATTCTCTGCGGGATATTTGACTTGTACTCCACGCTTAGTTTCTGCAGAGCTTCATCAGAGTTTATCGAAGTCGTCGGCTTGTTAAATTAGTCAGGCGCTTGTCGAAGAAAATATTAAATTGTACAAATGGTTTCTGTACAATTATTTCATTCGTCAAATATATCGTTATGTAAAGAAAATTTTGCAAACTTCTGCGACGCGGTTATATGTGATTCATTTCTCGTGTCTGAGGGATGGTGATATATTCTGCGAAGCGTTTGTGTCTTGTTCAACTCTCGTGTTTGAGTGGGGTTGATGTCTTCTGCGAAGTGGTTATGTGTCGTTCATCTACCGTGTCTGAGTGGGGTTGACGTTTTCTGCGAAGTGGTTATGTGTCGTTCAACTCTCGTGTCTGAGTGGGGTTGACGTCTTCTGCGAAGTTGTTATGTGTCATTCAACTCTCGTGTATGAGTGGGGTTGACGTCTTCTGCGAAGCGATTATTTCTCGTTCATATCTCGCGTCTGAGCGATGAAGACGTCTTCTGCGAAGCGGTTATGTCTTGTTCATCTCTCGTGTCTGAGTGGGGTTGACGTCTTCTGCGAAGTTGTTATGTGTCGTTCAACTCTCATGTCTGAGTGGGGTTGACGTCTTCTGCGAAGCGATTATGTCTAGTTCATCTCTCGTGTCTGATCGGTGTATGCCTTCTGCGAAGCAGTTATGTGTGGTTCATCTCTCGTGTCTGTCTGAAACAATATAATTAGCAAAGTGGTTAGTGGATTACTCGTGCATTCCTATTTTATACTCGAACTTAACGTTGCCTGTTTTTTTAACAAAAAGTTCGCATGTATAGTTTAGATTTTTGCTGAATAAATTTTATACGTAATGAGAGGCCAGTAACGGGAACATATTGACACCGGTATCTGCATTCTTATCTGAAATAAATATATACTGCGTTTATATTGTGTTCATTTTAGTTGATGTTTATTCTTACCTGTATCGGACAATGAATGATCGTTGTCGGTGGTACGATCGTTTTACTCGTCTGTCCTGCGGTATGTGTTCACCGGAGTCTTCTAATCGTCTGTCCTGCCGTATGTGTTCTCAGGGATATTCTGCTAGTCTCTCCTTCGGTCTGTGTTCTCCGCGGTCTTCTACACGCCTGTTCTGCTGTCTATGTTGTCCAGGGTCTTCTACTTGTCTGTCCTGCGGTCTATGTTCTCCAGGGTCTTCTACTTGTCTGTCCTGGGGGTCTATGTTCTCCAGGGTCTTCTACTTGTCTGTCCTGCGGTCTATGTTCTCCAGGGTGTTCTACTTGTCTGTCCTGCGGTCTGTGTTCTCCAGGGTCTTTTTCTTGTCTGTCCTGCGGTCTGTGTTCTCCAGGGTCTTCTACTCGTCTGAACTGCGGTCTATGTTCTACAGGGTCTTCTACTTGTCTGTCCTGCGGTCTATGTTCTCCAGGGCCTTCTACTTGTCTGTCCTGCGGTCTGTGTTCTCCAGGGTCTTCTACTTGTCTGTCCTGCGGTCTGTGTTCTCCAGGGTCTTCTACTTGTCTGTCCTGCGGTCTGTGTTATCCAGGGTCTTCTACTTGTCTGTTCTGGGGTCTGTGTTCTACAGGGTCTTCTACTTGTCTGTCCTGCGGTCTATATTCTCCAGGGCCTTCTACTGGTATGTCCTGCGGTCTATGTTCTGCAGAGTCTTCTACTTGTCTGTCCTACAGTCTATGTTCTCCATGGTTTTCTACTCGTCTGTCTTGCGGTCTATGTTCTCCAGGGTATTCTACTTGTCTGCCCTGCGGTCTATGTTCTCCAGGGTATTCTACTTGTCTGCCCTGCGGTCTAAGTTCTCCAGGGTATTCTACTTGTCTGCCCTGCGGTCTATGTTCTCCAGGGTCTTCTACTTGTCTGCCCTGCGGTCTATGTTCTCCAGGGTCTTCTACTTGTCTGTCCTGCGGTCTATGTTCTCCAGGGTCTTCTACTTGTCTGACCTGCGGCCTGTTGTTTGCAGGATCTCCGAGTTGCAACACTGCAACAGGCCATCACTCAACGTTACAAACTTAACCATTACTCTCGGTTTTCTACAATTCTATATTTACGTATATTATATATGTATATATATATATATATATATATATATATATATATATATATACGTATATTATATATGTATATATATATACGTATATTATATATGTATATGTATATATATATATATATATATATATATATATATATATATATATATATATATATATATATATATATATATATATATATATATATATATATATATATATATATATATATATATATAATATAAAATAATGTTGTAACAAACAATGATGTATATAAATAATGTCAATGCAACAAATAACAAAACGGGAAGAATCGATTTATCCTTACCTCTGTCACCGTTTCTCTTCCTCTCTATCTGATGACTTTGCCACCTTGGTACCTGTCTAACTGTCACAACAGGGAACTAATTTTTCAGTTCAGCGTCACCAGGTGAGGTTCGATGTCGTCATTTGATGTTCGCAGAGGTGTGTCTCTTTTCAGTCGTGAAATATTTGCATGTTATGCATAAATGTGAACAAAATCAGGTGTATGTGCATCACATTAAAATCAAAACAGTTCATGCATCACACACCAAACTGAACGACGTGAAGCGTAACAAATTATAGCAAGCCAGGCAGACATCCATAGCAACTAAAATAAACTATTCCCACTATGACGCAGGAGAGAGTCAATAGGCATCCACATACCTGATGTACCGTTTCTAGTCCTGTCTGTCTGATGACTTTGTCACCTTGGTACTTGTCTAAGTGTCACACCAGTGAATCAATTTGTTAGTTCAGCGTCACCAGGGGAGGTTCGATGTAGTCCTTTGATGTTTGCAGGCGTCTGTCTCTTTTCAGGTGCATGTGCATCACATTAAAATCAATACAGTTCATGCGTCACACGTCAAACTGAACGACGTGAAGCGTTACAAAATGTAGCAAACCAGGCAGACATCCATAGCAACTAAATTAAACTATTCCCACTATGACGCAGGAGAGAGTCAATGTGCATACTTATACCTGATGTACCGCCGTCCCCATGCAATATAGCCATGCCATAAAAACGTTTCTGGGTGAAGGACTGCGAGTTCATAAGTGTCTCCTCTCCTCCTTCCAGTTGCATTGAACTAACGCTGCAAGAAAATAAACTTATAATCTTAAATCAGTTATAAATAGCCACGTTCTGGTTAATTATAGACACATTAGGCACACATATTTTCATGAATGGTGCGCGGTAGCGTAGCATTTATAACATCGGGCTCTCAATCTAGATAACCCGGGTTCGAATCATCTTGCTGTCGTTTTAAGACTTTCGCCATGTTGTTAATTCCACGTTGTCACAATTCACTCAGCTGTATAACTGTGCACATGGATACAGACAGAGGTATAATATCTGAGCGAACATTCTTCGCGCAGTAATTGCGTGACCGAATGCTTACCATTTAAGTCGAGATGGCTTTGCGAAGAACAGGTCTCCCATGGGTGAAGTGTAAAGCTCTTTGAACAGTCCCAGTGATTGGATACCGCGATATATAAGAACGTACATGTTTGATTCCTGCCTTTTGAGCAGCTACGTGTTATCTAAGTGCATATCCAAAAGCAGCTACCCATTGTTTAAAGAAAACAAAACTCATGGCTTTGGGCCTATGCACATATAAGAATTACTATAACATAGCCATTACCAACTACAATTAAGACTGTAACGCCGGTTGTTTACTGGGAAAACCTTGTTAATTTCATGGGCCGCCTCATACTTTTAGATAAACCTGCGTCACGGTTTCCGTAATCTAGCAATATTCGCACACCTTGCCTGATTTCTGATTTTATTTGCACGTGGTTAATTTTTATTATCTCTTTTAGGTGCATAGCCCCCAAACCATGACTTTTGCCTAGCTTTAATTCAAATGTTGCATATTCCCAAAGTAGAAGGTTGACCGAAACTGTACTAGTAATAGGAGGAAAATGCTATTGCAATGGTTGGTTTAGGCACAAACACACACGCACACACACACACACACACACACACACACACACACACACACACACACACACACACACACACACACACACACACACACACACACACACACACACACACACACACACACACACACACACACACACACACACACACACACACACACACACACACACACACACACACACACACACACACACACACACACACACACACACACACACACACACACACACACACACACACACACACACACACACACAATCACACACACACACACACACACACACTCACACTCACACACACACACACACACACACACACACACACACACACACACACACACACTTGCTGTTCGTCAAGCATGCACACAATATTTCAAAGGAGAGCGGAAAAGAGGAAAGCCAAAGAAGAGGTGGAGTGTTCAGACGAGAAAGGGTACGGGGCGTCTGCTGTTGACGACACAGCGATATTTGCAACAAATAGAGCAGGATGCAGGAGTGTAAACATTCGGAGGACAGCGTGTGGTCAATATGGAGTGTGTTTTTACGTCAAATTTGTCCAGCTATTCCAATATACACTACCTGTATGGAATTCTTTGTGAGTAATAAGCAACACCATCTTTAACTGCAAGTCCGTATGGTTTGCCAGTTGTGTTGTAGACATGTGTGTGGTTGCCAGAGAAGTCGGTACACTTGATACACTTCCCATCTGTAACACAAACATTAATATTATTTAAAATGTTGTGAGCAAATGCAAATCACATATAACAAAAACTAACACGATTAAACAAGACTGTTATCGAAAACTAAAACCCCAGATGGCAAGTGGACAAGGAAGCCATTGACTTATCATATAAGTGTTACCCGCCCTTCTGAGATATTTATCAATGCCGTTTTTAAACATATTCACACTGATAACATTTGAACCATCATTAGATAATTTGTTCCATTCCTGTATCGTCTTCTGTGAGAATATTGAACGATCAGTAGATAATTTGTTCCATTCCTGTATCGTCCTCTGTGAGAATATTGAAATATCAGTAGATAATTTTTCCATTCCTGTATCGTCCTCTGTGAGAACGAGTACTTTATGACATATAATCTTGGCTGTTTCTTCACTAACGCTACTATATTAGTCCAGTAGAAATCAGCATATTTATTACAAAACCCGGACTGGATTATTGGTTAAAAAGCACATCTGTGTCTTAACATGAATAGTCGGGTTTCCAACCAATATCAACCCTGGGGAACATCGATTATTTTCCTGAACAAAATAAGCACCCTGCCTTTATCATTTATTCTTTCGTTGGCTATCCATACCTAATTGCGCGCACAACGCGTATCAGTGGCCATCAAGCTAATGCTTGATATACCTGTTTTCGGTCTTTGCACAAGGGATCGATATATTAGAACAGTAACTCAGTCGATGAAATATCATCAATTGAGTTCAAACAAAGTTTTTGTGGTGACTACGACGACTGATTTAGCGGATTCCACGTAAAGTAGATCGTAGCCACAAAATTGGACCAAAACACCCCAAATCAAGGGTAGGGGTAACAATCAAGGATAGGGATAACAATCAAGGATAGGGGTAACAATCAAGGATAGGGGTAACAATCAAGGATAGGGGTAACAATCAAGGATAGGGGTTACAATCAAGGTTCCCGGGATTGAACTTGGTTGCCTCTGTTGTGGGCACCCACTCGGTCATCTTAAAACAAAACATTGCTTTTCAAGCTAAATGTCCGGGTCAAAGTCAATTTCTACTGGACTATATGTCATATGTCATCCAATTGAAACATGTTATTATTTGTTCTTCAAAAGGGCATAATTGCGCAATTTGATATATTGTTTGTTAGAATAAATATATTCTAAGAATGCGATACATCCTACATTTAAGAAAAGTAAAAAAACGGTTTGGGAACATTACTAAGGAATCTATGTGGAAGTTTGACACACATGTTACATCACTCGTGACAATAGTACGTACAATTGCTAGCAACGCTACGCGTGTTTCAACGATTGTTACGTGATCTACGTCAAACGTCCACCGAACGCTTCTTGAGCGCTTCTTTGGAACGTGAAGTTGTCATTGGCACTGACATCGCCCTACCAATGTTTGGTAGTACAAGTAGTCATTAGTGTTTGTATTCGTTGCCTTAGTGTCCCGTGCAACTCCGTCAGTGTCGTATGTTTGGGGTTGACATTTTGAAGGCGTGCCGGTAGCTCATTGGATGGTTCGTATATTAAAAATTAAAAATTCCCATGGGTGTTGATATTACGTATGTGGACGTTTGGCGTAGATTACGTAACTCAGAATAATAACCCACTGCCTTCACCTGCAGCAAGTGCGGCAGAATCTGCCATGGCTGTCTTCAGCCATGATAGGCGATGCACAACACGGCGTTGATAGCCGCGGCGCATGCCACTGTCCATTCAAGACAACAGGATGTCGATATAGATATATACACATGTATACTAAGATTTGGATGATATTGATAGGTTGTTGATTAGTAAAAATATATTTAAATAAGGGCCTCCACATAGCGGGTTTTGCAGAGATAAAAGTTCATCTGCACTTACCGTAGTCACTCCAACATATTGTGTTGTTATTGATATAAACACCTAATTCTTGTCTTGTGCGAGCTGCAGCAATCTCTGTGCGTCCACTTCCGTCATCCAAACTGGTCTTGTAGAGACGTTGATCAACACTATAAAACAGCAGTCTAAAAAGGCAAGCATAAATTGTGATAGCATATCATGGAGATATTACATGAATGCAGGCATGCACACATGTATACGTACCTAAGTACGTACGTACGTACATGCGTACATATATACATATATACGTGCATACAAACATACATATATCTGTATATATATATATATATATATATATATATATATATATATATATATATATATATATATATATATATATATATATATATATATATATATATATATATATATATATGTGTGTGTGTGTGGTGTGTGTGTGTGTTTGTGTGTATATATATATTATATATATATATATATATATATATATATATATATATATATATATATATATATATATATATATATATATATATATATATATATATATATATATATATATATATATATATACACCACACACACACACACACACACACACACACACACACACACACACCCACATGCATACGTACATTCAAACATTGGCAATTGACAATTACGTAAAATTGTTGACAACATCATGCGTCTGTTCTTTCCAATTTCGATAGGTATTATTACTATTGAAGTGTCTGAAATTCGAAAAATGAAGAACTGTCCCGAGTTTTGGTTAACTTGCCCTGGTAATTTTTTCAATGGCCATGATGAGCTTGAACTGACCCTGCCGAGTTTGAACAGGTCCTGTTGACATTAAACTCGCCCTTCAAAACTAGACGACAACTTTGCATTTCCGTTATACAAGCGGTGCACAAGAATTCTTTTCGTGCGTTCTCTGCGACAAGTTTAATATATATCGCATGCAAGAGAACAATGATTAAATCGTTGCAGTATTAATTATAAAAATTATATATGTCTATATACATATATAATTGCTAAGACTTCTTTTAAAAGTGTCCAATATTGCACTGTTTGTCATTAATCGTAGCTAAGCGACATATTTGACTACTAACGTTCTCCAAATACCATACAATTTCCAATAATTGTTTGGCAAAGGTAACTTTCCAAAACAAAGTCGTGTACTTGTCTATAAGATCATATAGAATAATCTGTACATATTAATTATTTACATTGAATAATTGTTCTATGGAATATTCAACCGCAAAAATGTCAATAATGTATAATGTTCTGCTAATAGGTTATATGCTGTAATTTCAAAGCGTAGTTGTAATATGTTACCTGTTGTTTAGATCCACAGTCAAAGTAAATATACGGCCAGTCTCGATCTTGAGTGTTGGTCTCCTACTGCCGTTCGTAGTGATCACTTTAATACGTGTGTTATCTGCGAAGTAAAGTTTCTTTTCCACAGGGTCAACAGCGATCCCTCTTATCACGGAACCGACTGAGAACACACGAGGAAAGTAAACAAAATTATATTGTTGTATCTTGTGCAAACTTGTAGTAACATTTATAAATGTTCCAGTCGGTTTGGTTTCGGCCATTCTGTAATCCACAACGAACTGCCTTATCACCCCCTACGTACGATCGGATATGACATATGTGTCCCTATAGCCAATTCACTATCACTGGTTAACAATGTCCCTTTAGCCAATTACTATCATTAGTCAACAATGTCTCTTTTGCCAATTCACTATCACTTGTCAACAATGTCGTTATTTAGTGTATACAATGATTGCCAGCATAGCATAGTAGGGCAAATGTCCAAAAAATTTTACACTTGACCAAAATCATGGGTTTTGTCTCTCAGAACGTGAATTTGAAAATGAAGTTTAGATAAATGTTAACATGGATTTTCTATACCAAGTGTTTTCTGGACACGCACGCACGCTCGCACGCACGCACGCACATAAATAAAAAAATATAGTGACCAATAAGAACTATAGTGTTCAGAAACATATTGCTCTTCCTATATATGAAAGCAAAACAACACACACTAAATATAAAACTAGTCTTCCAAACAAAACGTGGTGATGCTGGACACTTGCTGGTTATGGTAAAAAGAGAATTTCTTTAGGACCCATTTCTGTAGCGTAGGAGCTCTCATATAAGATTACAAAAACAAGAGATACGGTGCTAGTACAACATTAGAATGTAATTTCGGCGAAATCGGAATGTTTATTTCGGGTGTTATGGCCTTCAAACTCAACGGTGATGCTGGACACTTGGTGATGCTGGACACTTGGTGATGCTGGACACTTGGTGATGCTGGACACTTGGTGATGCTGGACATGCAGTTAGGTATATCCTTGCATTGCGAAATGTACTCATTACCTTTACATTACAAGACATGCAAGAACATAGAAATCATATTTATAGATCCTTATTTCAAGGACAATATGATTTTCGGGTTACTCTTCGTGAGTTATGCTATAAATACATATATTCTGAATTCGTAATCTTATTATCTTAAGGACAACAGTTGTCCTTGTATATTTCCTTCAAAGGAAACCTCGTCGTGAAGATTAGTGTACTCGAACTACATCTAAGGTTAGTTGTCGGTGTCACATCTAATAAGAACCCCCGTATGATACCTACCCATCGGTCATTATTATCTAGATAACAATTACCCCCACCGGTCATCATTATCTAGATAATGATGACACCCACTATATAAATATTACCCCCTCGGATATCAAATAGCGGAAGCCACCATAACTAAAATGTGCATTGCCTAGAAAAAGTATTATATTTCTTCTTCATGTGCCATTAATTGTGACTTTGACGATCACCACACAATTATATCTTTAATATTAACACACCTTTTAATTTGAGTGAAACTTTTTTGGCACTAATGTACTTTGGTACTTTTGATACTAATAAATGGCTGATTCTATCCGCAATTCTATTTTATATTCAGCGGATAAATTAATTAAACATTGTTGGTGTAAAAACAACCACAACAATGAAATGTTTACAATGTTCATGGTAGCAACGAACCTATGAACTGGCATTGTTGTCTCAAATCCAATATCAAAGGGCTGGTTGGTACCCCAATTGTAAGAGTCACAAGTGAATTCCGTTTCAAGGCGATAGTTGATGAGATAATGCCCCCAAGTTGTGCACGCCATAAAACGTTAAATGTACATGTTCATTATATAATGAATCATCCAAACTAAAGACATGAGTTATCTGTTATGTAACTTTACCGTCAATTGTCAGTCGCGGACTCCCTGTAATGCGACGTGAAATTCACGTAATTCTAAGGTGATTCCAGACCTCAACAAACGTGATTGCGACGTCGCCGACATGTGCTGTCTCGACCACACCAAATCAGAATGTGATTGGACGTTGCATTGCGACGTCAACCTTTGACGTCGATTAGATAAACTGATAGTTTTCTTGATTTTGATTATATTGTTTCACGTTATTCATACATATTGCCCAGAGAGTCGCAGCTTGAGCGTGCTAATGCAACCAAAACTACATACCTGTCATTTGAAACATATAATATTATAATTAATTTTGGGGACTAAATCAAGAGGCTGTTTTTTGGTAATTGGAGTGTTTTCCTTTTAATTAATGTAATTTCGCCCCCTGAAAAATAGTGCACACGCTTTGAAGTCAAACAAACAAACGAACAAACACACACAAAGTACACACACGCGCACACGCGGACATGCGCACATGCGCAAGCGCGCGCGCGCACACACACACACACACACACACACAAACTAGTATATATTATCTTCATCGCCCGAATGTGCTTTGTTGGCCCAACTTTTAATGTAATTTGAATTTGACCGAAATCTTGTTTACGAATATTGATCATGCCGCTTAGTAGGGACAGCCTAAACATAACCAGAGCGGACGGGTGGACGTGTTTATATAAATATGTTTATATATACCGGAGGATCCTTGTAGCTATAATCATTTCAAAATTACAGGCTATTAACAAAACAAGTGTATTTTCATACACGCAATTGGGAGTATTAAATAACTAAAATAAGATCGTAGGTTATTGTTATAAGATTTATTTAAAAGGTCCTAAATTTTATATATTGTTTGATGTTGTGTGTACGTTATTATATAGCTTGATGGCGAAACTCTCAATTTCTATTTCCTTCCCTCTATTCCTTTTTCATTCCCTCCCCTCTCCCTCCGCCCTGGTTTCATATTCGCTTCCTATAGATACTTTAAATATCGAATCTCCTTTCATTCCTTCTTTCCATACTCTCCCGTTTCCCTTTAAAATTCCCTATATGTCCTTTCTTGCATTCTTCATTTATTCCTTCTCCCATATCTCCCTTCTTTCTGTGTTCTTTATTATATTGGCATTTCTCTCAATTTCAAATCTTACCTTCTGCCTTCCATTCGTTTCCCTTCTAACATTAGTCATGCCCATTTTTACTTTCCCTCCAGTTCCCTTATCACACTGTTCATTCCCCCTCTTTTGTATTACTTTCTCAAACCACATCCCTTCTTACATTCCCCACATCCCTCTCCCTTCTTAATTTATCCATTTTAACCATATATTTCACATACTTTTTTCACACACACACACACACACACACACACACACACACACACACACACACACACACACACACACACACACACACACACACACACACACACACACACACACACACACACACACACACACACACATGGGTTAACAATGATCGCGATTAACAATATTTACAAAACGATATATATATATATATATATATATATATATATATTTATCAATAACTTGGACGATAATGTAACAAGCAACGTACTGAAATATATATATATATATATATATATATATATATATATATATATATATATATATATATATATATATATATATATATATATATATATATATAATTTAATTTAAATAGTATTCTGTGATATGGCACTTATTCGAAAGCTTTCTGAAAATCCAAGTAGATAATATCTACTGGTAATCCCTCGTCTATCCACTTAGCGATTTCTTCCATGCCCTCGCTCTTAAGAATCCATATTTAGATGCACTTAGTAATGTATGCCTAACAAGGAAATCTGCCATAATGTCTTTAATTAACCTTTCTAATAATTTACAAATCACTGATCACTGATGTTCAATTTAATTATCTGTAATTGTCTGTCTTATTTCTCGAACTCTCTTTATTTTGGAGAGCCGAGAATAACAACCATCGTGCGGGGTTGGAATTTATTTTTGGGCGTTTTCACGTAAAGGATACACTTTTGCTAAAGTGCACGTTCCCTCATTGTATTCAAACAATTCAAATGTGTAGTATTCATTCAGTGTGATTATCATGACACGGCAGTAGTAAGGAACCTTCAGGTCACATTTCATGAAAATACTTCAAATATGTGTTAAGGAAAATCTGCACAGTATGCTGTTTTTGATACATTTCTTATTCCCACTTCAGTTTATGTTAGTATTAAAACCAGCATTGCAATATTACGAAGCAAGGTTTCCGAGGTACGATGTTTTCTTCTTTCTCTTCAAAAGGAACCACACCCTTTTTTAATGATAAGTTCAACACTTTTGCAAGTCGAGGAAGTGAAGGAAGTGAAGTGAAGGAAGTGAAGTGAAAGAAGTGAAGTGAAGGAAGTGAAGTGAAGGAAGTGAAGTGAAAGAAGTGAAGTGAAGGAAGTGAAGTGAAGGAAGTGAAGTGAAGGAAGTGAAGTGAAGGAAGTGATGTGAAGGAAGTGAAGTGAAAGAAGTGAAATGAACGAAGTGAAGTGAAGGAAGTGAAGTGAAGGAAGTGAAGTGAAGGAAGTGAAGTGAAGGAAGTGAAATGAACGAAGTGAAGTGCAAATAGAACATTGTGAAGTGAAAATAGAAAATTGTGAAGTAAAAAAATAACATTGTTAATCAAGCATTCACGCAATAGTTCATAGGACAATGGAAGAGTGAAAGATCAAACATGTCGTGTTCAACTTGCCGTGTAAGAAGCTCTTTTCTTTGGATCCGGTAAGTGTGGCCTGTCTGATTTCATTGTATTCGACCCAGTACAACATTCCATCAACTTCATCCACAGCGACATAACGCACACTATCTACAAGCCAAGTGGCTGTCTTGGCATTCGACAAACATTTGCTCGCAAACACAATTACTGAAGCTACACAGGTATTCTTTAAACAGGAACAATCATAATCGTGTGATCTGGTAACCGTGAGTTGTGGTAAAAAACATGTCACCCATCAAAGCGGTTTTTACGTGCATCCCATCTTCACACTCGTTTACACTATATATCTTGTTGTCAGATTTAGCCTCCTTTATTATATTTTGTTCTTTTTTTGTATCCACGTCTAAGACATTCTGACAATATAAACAGGACTATTAATAAATGTCTGAGGGAAAAGTGAAAAAAATGTGGATCCGCGTTATTTTCCAAAATTTGTCGACAAATGCGCTCGATTACGATTACTGAGTACGATTATTCTTTCTCCGACAACAACTCCAAAACTAAATCATTACAAACACTTGATCATGTACAACCTAATCCCTAATACTAAGGCACAACTTTAAAATATAAATCCATAAAGCTAAAAAAGTTCATACTAGCAGAACAAATTATAAACATAAACATACATGCCACAATCCATTAATTAATCCCCAACCGAAAACCCTAAGCTAATATTTAACCTAAAACCCAAACCTGTCAGATATAAATTGTCAAATACCTAAATAGAAGCATATAAAAAATTAGCCCTAGACATTAACCCTAAATCCCTGATCACTAAAAATCTAAATAAAACGTAACACAACAAACCTTAGAACTAGAGAAAAACAAAGTGGTAAAGATAAACTATAAAATCTAACACCTTATCAATATACATCAAAACGCAAATGTCTACCAAGAAAACGTTACCCATGAAAATAAAACAGTAACCATGAAAATAAAAACGTAACCACGAAAATAAAACCGTAACTATGACTTCACTAAGCATTGTTCTCACCCAAACCACAAACACCAAGCATTAAAACAATGTTTGTGAACTTAGCCCTAAACATTATGATCCGAACAGAAAAGTCTTAATGAAACCCGTCAATCCAAGTCGTAACTCTTAGAACACCTTTGAAACCAAACCCATCAATCGAAATCATAATCCATAAAAAACACCAACGACTATAAAAACAAAAACAAAACCCCTAAATGTAAGTACAACAAAATCCTAACTCGAATGAATAAAACGATAACGTTTAAACAAACAAAAGTAAACCCCTAATCTTAAAGACATTAAGCATTAACAAAACCCTTTAACATAACAAAACCCTAAATTGAAACAATATAAAACCTTTAAAAAAAATAAAACGTTAAGTGTAACAATTACAATGTTCAAACATTTACACATCATATGTATTTTCTGGCACTATGTTGTTAACAAACAGTCATTTATTAGTATGCACTGTTGAGGGACTTATTATATGTCCGTATTTGGTAGAGTTGAGATCTAACTTTAGCATGATTACTGTACCCTCTAAACGCAACTTCTAATAAGTTTTCTGATAAGCAATACATATTTTGTCAAATAACTGAACATGTTGTGTCATTACTTACAAGTCCCAGCGGTGATGACTTCTGTTGGCGGACCGAATGTCGGAGGTGTTGTAGAGTCGTCAACCGCAACCTTCACGATCCTACCACGTTGACCAATCAGGAGATGAAAGAAGTTTCCGGCAGCTGGGAAAAACAACACAACGGTTACTTGAAGAACCACGTAAATAATTTTTACAGGAATGCAGACATTAAAATATGGATTTGAAAGAAACTTATTTCTATCACGTAACATGTATTAATACGTAAATAACTAATGTGTTTGGTTGATTCTACTGAAAATGCCTAAAACGCAAGAATATTAGTTGTGTAGCTGTGACATATTGGTAACAAATCAAACAGTTCACCAGGTTATACATATATATATATATATATATATATATATATATATATATATATATATATATATATTCGCGCATGTGTCCTCTTAACAGATAATGTTAATATTTTGACACTCCTGGATGATTCATAGGGAGTTGGAGTAGAAAAAGTAACAACAAAAGATTCCATATAATAAGTCTACCTATCACAAAAAAATAATAAAAATAATTATATATATATATATATATATATATACACACACACACAAACACACACACTCACACACAGATATATATATATATATATATATATATATATATATATATATATATATATATATATATATATATATATATATATATATATATATATATATATATATATATATATATATATATATATATATATATATATGTGTGTGTGTGGGTGTTGCATACACGAGGGTATTTGATTTTTCGAGAAATATATTTGAAATGAGGTTACCAAAAGCATTTAATTGAGGAGGGACCTTTAACGTGCATTAACCACTGGTTTATTTGTGTTTAGCATTGTGATAGTGGTGTGGTGCTGCTGGAGAGTACATAGTTTTTGTAGCGGAAACCAACACGCACCACTTTATGATGACCGCATATTATAAACCAATATACCTATTGATTTGGACTTGTGATGTCTAATACATTTTACAACTACATTTTTATCTCTGGGAATTCATTATTATCCGTATTATTGAGGTGTCGTTAGGTGAGGGCATTCCAATTTGTTTTAAAGGAAAATGCACCACTAAATAATTAATGCTCCAATTTCCACCACGTTTATTTCACTGAATGATGGACAATTTAACAAAAATGATCTCTGTTGGAAACCTTGCTTTGTAATATTGCAATGCTGGTTTTAAAATTCACATAAACTGAAGTGGGACTAAGACATGTATCAAAAACAGCATATTGTGCAGATTTTCCTTACTACTTTCACTTCATGATAATCAATCTGAATTAATATTACACTTTTGAATTGTTTGAATACAATGAGGGAAAGTGCCTTTTAGTAAAAGTGTATCCTTCACGTGAAAACGCCCAAAATAAATTCCAAACCAGCACGTATTTGTTATTCTCGGCAGCCTTCGCCCCGCTGTTCCCACACTAAGAGCGGTGTTGTTCTGTCTGTTTTTGGTAAGTTAGTAAATGGGTTGGAGGTAGTAAACGGAACAGCGGTTACAACCGAAACAGCAGGCTGCAATTATAGAGAATTATAGTTCCAAACATCAATTAGACGTGTGTAATAAATATTAAATGGAAAATCTGAATATCTGCCCAGCCCATAATAGTCCTCGACGACTGGCGGAGTAGCACAAATAATCCACCAGTCGTCTCGGTCCATTAGTGACCAGAACATACCACACATCAGTTTCATTTGACGTAAGTATATCCTGCCTTGCAAATATATGTGACAAACATTCTTTTATTTGTTGTATTTTAATTGAACTGAACATTTGCTTCATCACTAAATAATGGTATATTAGCATGAGACATCAAACACACACACACGATTTTCAAACTCCAAAAAAGCGTACTTGCTGAAATTTCTCAGCGCGGGGATACGTATCGCACAATTCCTTGTGCGCAGTCAACAGAAGATTCGTGAGTCAGACGGAGCGGTTGCTGGGTGGCACAAATCAATTGGTCATACAACTGACCGCACATTTGACGGCACAACTCTCCGTCCAACTGACCAAACGACTGACAATCCAAATGTCCATACAACTGACTGAACAACTGACAGCAAACATATAAAATAACACAGGCTTTCATCAATATTATAGATGTCTGCCCAAAATTATGAAATCGAAATAGTCTGAGAGAACTAGCAACAACAGAGGATGGGAGAGAATGAAGGGAGAGGATAAAATAGCTTCCAGGGGAAAAATAAATCAAAAAAGGAATATGGAGGTGGATTTTTCATACACTACGAAAATGCCCAAGACAATAACTAATATGGAACCCCCAAGACAAGAGGAAAAGAGGAAGGTTCAGAAACACCTGGTTGGGAGATGATGAAAGAGAATTGAAGAAGACGAGCAAATGAAAGGATAACACAGAACAGGGCACAGTGGATAGCTTTTGTCGAAGGCCCATTCTTCCAGTGAGCCTAACTGGGCCTAATTAAGTAAGAAAGTACATTTGATCGTTCAATTGGCCATACACCAAACCGTATAACCATGAAACTGACCATACAAACGACCATACAACCGACACTACCACTGACCATACAATTAACCACACTACGGACCGCACAACTGCAATACAAATTAAAGTACAACTGGCCATACGACTGAGCATACAAGTGACGCGGCTCAGTATACCACTGGACAAATGAACACTGCAGCAGGGATGACTGATTGCGACTTTTAGATGTTAACATATTTTCTATGTTGCAGGAACAGTAATGATTCATTCATTCAGACAAGTGACCTTCCAACTGATCGTACATTGGATCATACAGCTGACAATTCAACTGACCATAAAAGAGACGGTACAACTGACCATACAACAGGCAGTACAACAGACCATACAACATGCCGTACAACTGACTATAAAATTAATGTTTAACTGGTCATATAAGTGACTCTACAAACCATTAAATTTACCATTTAAGTGCCCATTCAAGTGGCCATTCAATTGTCCATTCAATTTACCATTCAATCGATCATACAACTGACATTTCAACTGACTTTTCGACTGACATCATACCATACAACTGATCAGACAACATACCATACAACTGACCAAACAACGCACCATACGAATCGCCATGCAACTCACCATACAATTGAAAATAGAGCTTACCGTACAAATAAAAATACAACTGACCGCACAACTGACCATATGACTGACTATTCAACTGAACGCACAACTAACGTACAATTCACCATACATCTTACAGTATACTAACTAACAATGCAACTTGCCATATAACCGGTCATACAACTAATCAAACAGTTGATCGTATAACTGACCTTACAATTGACCTTGCAAATGACCGTTCAACTGACCATTCAGCTGTCCGTTTAACAGACCTTGCGTCTGACCATTCAGCTGATCTATAATTAACCTACACTTGATCATATAACTGCATGTGCAATTGTACAATTGATCGAACAACAGACCGTGAAACTGAACATTCAACTGATCATCCACCATACCATACAACTGAAAATATAACTGAACTTACAACTGATCACACAACCGATTATACAAGCCATCAGACAGTTGATCGTACAAATACCCATACAACTGCCGCGGTCCGTACAACTGACCGTGCACTTGACGGTACAATTCACCATACAAATGGTCGTACACCTAGCCATACATGTGATCATACAATAGAACACACCCGACAATACAACTGATTATAAAACTGACCGTGCAACTGACCATACAACTTACTGAACAACTGATCATTCAACTGGCCTTATAACAGATATTTCAACTGACCGTGCGACTGACCATACAACTGATTATAACATTGACCGAAACTATTAATACAACAATAGATTCATAATAATAATAACTTACCTCCTGAGTTTGTAGCCCATAGACAGACTATTGCCACGAGTAGAACTCTAGTCACAATCCCGGGCGGTCGTGATGTCGAAGGACGACTTGGTTTTCTGTAGCGGCGACGCGGCATCTTCGCTCTTCGGCTGGGGTGCTCACTGTCGCGCAGTCTCGCAGGATACCTCCTGGTGCAGTCAGATGACAAATCGCCAAGGCAATGCGTCAAATGACTGACGCGCTGTCCCTGCGGGCGACATTATATACTGCAGAAACAACTTGGCATTCTGTGATAGGTCGCTTGTAACTAGTGACGCCGGACGTTAGACCAATCAGCAGTGTGTAGTTTGTTTATGAAAACAACGAGATCACTTGACGACAAGACAGACACCAGTCGCAAACTTGTGGGTGTATTGAGAGGCAAGACGCCCCCTCCCCTCGCCCTCCTCCTTCAACCAAAGCGCACCACATCTTTCTCAACATATGTCACTTCCATTGGCGCAATTTACAAATGAAACGATGCAACGTGATGTGAAACCAATTTGGTAATGTTTGGTTGTAGCAGAAACAACGCACAAAGAATGTTACTCCAATGTGAGTGTTGTGCCAATGTTATTATAATATTGTTTTATCGTATCGATGCAACGTGATGTGAAACCAATTTGGTAATGTTTGGTTGTAGCAGAAACAACGCACAAAGAATTTTACTCCAATGTGAGTGTTGTGCCAATGTCATTATAATAAATTCGACAGTTTTAAACGGTCCCACAACACAGGTACTTCAACAAAATAAAAATATGGTATAGCTGTTTAGATGTTCTGTATATCTTGCTATAATAAGTGGCATTTCGTTTATGCGAGTAATGATGTGGTACGAAATTGTTCCATGCCCATTTGTAGTACGAGTCCCCCACTTATAACAATGAATACATTCACATAAGATCTGATCACGCGCTGGTTTTCTAATATTGTTTTATCGTATTTATTTTAACATTACCTGTAACTGAATAGGTTTCGTATCGCAGGAGTCGATGCTTACGGTGCTCTAGCACGTTGTGGCGATAGTGCTTGCTACATCTGCTTTCAGCAATTTGCTCCAGTCGCTGGCTAGTCGCATTGCGAAAGAATAAGCCGAATTCGTCAGTTATCTCCTGTCAGTACGCACCTTCTCTACACCAAATACTTCTTGGCGGACTCGTGCAGCAATTCTTCGTAACTCGACACATTTTGGCCCCATACTACTATGGCCTGTTACTTCTTTAGCCACACGCAATTCGCCTTTTGCCACAATCCTGTTAAATCTTACAACATATTGTACCGGTGGTGTACGGTTAGAACACCGGACTCCCAATCGACAGAACCCGCGTTCGAATCCTTTAGTTGCCCTTTCGAAACTTGGCCAATTTATTTCACCCGACGTTGCAATAGGTCACCCAAATGTATCACTGAGTACTTGGCTATTAACAATGGTGGATATGTGAGCAAACTCGTCTTCGCGCAGTAATTGCAGCATGGCTGAATGCTTCCCAGAGAAGTAGAGATGGAATGAACAGGTCTGCCAGGGAGTGAAGTGTAAATCATTTTAAGCAATCCCAAGGTCTGGATACCACGATACACAAGAACTTATCGTTGTTTCGCAAGTACGAATATGTGCATAAAGATTAGCACATTCCATGACAACGTGTTTCATAGAAGGTTTCATTTCATAATAACTGAAGCGCAAATAGTTGGGGGTTTGTATGATTAAAATGCCCAAATTATATTAATTAATTATGTATTTCTATACTATATTTAACGTCAGAAATTATATAAAACGGGACATTGACAGACCAAAAAACATGAGATTTATTGGTATGTATTTTATTGTTTTTACACGTATGTTGTGCAATGCTGTCAGCGATTATATTTTCTTTGTCTTTTTTACATTTTCTGATAGCATGCATAAATTTAATTCTGGATAATTTCATTACATTAAAAACATCACGTTGTCTAGGAGTGCCTATCTCTCTCCAAAGCCAGTAAGCATCACAAGCTTTCACTTTCTCATTCCAGCTTGGTACCACATTATGTTTACAAGCGCATTTATGACTTGACGTAAGTGTGTGTCCAGGTCGTTTTCAATGTACCCTCAATATAATTATAAAAGCCATCAAGATCTTCATAGTAACAATAATTGTGACAATTAGGATCATTGCATTTAACACAGGGTGGAACGTTCATTTTATAAAGTTGTACCTTCGTGCATTCTTTATAGGCTCCAGTATCTTGTGGGAGTAGTGTGTCCCAGTGTATGACTTGTTTAATTTCGTTAGTGTCAACACTACGGTTAGTACATTCTGGAACAACGTCACTGTCAATGCTGAATGACACCGGATGATGATCAGATTGAATATAATCATAGAGTACTGACATGTTAGTTGTGCAATCGTTAACGTCAGCTCTGCCTATGACATGGTCTAACCATGATGTAATTCCCCATATATAACTAATATATGTATACTGGGAGATTATACTGATCACATATAGTCAATGAATATTCTCTGCAGGAAGCAAGGAAGATTTTCCCAAAAATTATTTCTTAGAGATATCCGCATTAAAGTCACCAGTAATAGTTACGCATGAGCTATTAATACTATCAACGTATACAGGTATTTATAATCAATAAACCTATCCCGGTTTTCTTCGCATTCGTAAGGTAAATATACATTTAACAAATAGTACTCCCTGTTAGCAGAGCATATTCTTATGCCGCAAAACCAGTCATAACTATAATCAAATGTGGTAATATATTGATCCAGAGAGCATTTCCATAAAAACCTACCCCAGCATATGACCTGCCTGATACAATACCACAAGAGGCATCTAATGGAGGAACAAAATAGCCAACATAACTATCATAGCCTGTATTTAGCAAATGGCAATACAAATTTCCTCAAAAAACACCAGCTGCCCAGATTTCCTCTTTAAAAACCAAGATGCTTTATTGCACATTAGTTCGATCTTAAATTATGCATAACGTTCATGTTTTGTGTTTTAGCTTTACACACTTTGCATAAAGATTATGCACAGACTTGACTTATACTCAGCTCATCAGCTGTTACAGGAGGATCTAGCAGTGAAATAAAAATTTACATACATCATCCCCTATTCACTTTGAGTTCATGTTTGTCTTTCCGCGTCGCGATCACCTGTGTGCCGTTTTTGCGCCATCCTGATCCCTATATACATCCTCAGATCAATATCACTTGTTATCACGTTGCCCAGGTAAGTTAAATTTTTGACCTTCTCTGTTCGTGTGTCCCTACACGTTGACGATACTGTCATATTTCTGTGTCTCAATTGCTGTTTTCTTCTTTGTCGAACGATTCGTCAGGAAAGATCAGCACAACACTTCAGTCAATTTTTCTTTGCATATCCTCATTAATGTAAGATCTTCTACAAAGTCCAAGTCCTCGTTGATATTCAGCGCTGCTTCATTCAGGGACACTGCCTTGGGAAATTGTAAGAAATACGACTTCAAGTATGACTTTAAAATAATAGTATGTTCACTGTTCGTTTCTGTGATTCAATTGATCTTGTTTGTCTAATGAATGACCAACACCATCACCACCACCACCACAACCATCACCACCACCACAACCACCACCACCATCACCAACAGCAGCAGCAGCAGCAGCGGCGGCGGCGGCGGTAGCAGCAGCAGCAGCAGTAGCAGCGGCAGCAGCAGCAGCAGCAGAAGCAGCAGCGGCGGCAGCAGCAGCGGCGGCAGCAGTAGTAGACTTCAACTACGATTTCAAAATATGTTTTCTGCTCGTTTCTCTAATTTTCCCTGCTCGTCTACTGAATGTGAACTTTGAGAACATAATGTCAATGTGCTTTGATGCTCTAAATTAATGGAGACAGGCGCCGCTGTACTTGCAAAAGCATAAAGGACAAATTAGGCGGACACAGTAATACGGCGTAGAATTTGTATGTCAAAGTGTAGCTGTGCATCGGTGGTGCCTCCGGAGACGTCATTCCTTCGTTCCGATAATGGAGAAGTCCGAACGACTAATTACTAACGTGCTACATTGTGCATTGTGCCGCAAAAAGCAAAATAACACAATTCGTGTGTAGGTGTTTTCCTTCATCAGAGTAGTGCGACGCATCAAGTACGTTCACTGGTCTGTTAAAGGTGACAGCAGGTAAAGGTACGATGACTAATTTGGCACCATAACTGAACAATAAAACACAAATGCTGTCTTGCGATGCGATGTGTCGGTCTACTTATTTATTCAACCTTTCGTGACTGTTTTGATAGTGCACTGCATAGCATTTAAAGGTGCTTCCTTAAATCGATTGTTTTGCTCGTCTCATTTCAAGTTAACGTTCCGAAAATTCAAACCTACGTAATATCCACTACGACATGCTCGCTCGTTTGTGTAACTTTTGTATGTATTCTTCGTGAAATCATCGGACAAACTATTATATTATTTTATTCTTGATCATATTTCGCCCTTAGTGACTGCGTCATTATCAGCTTGACCTCATAAAATCTTTACGGTTGGATATCCACTATTTTGAGCCTTAGCAGGTCTAACGATTACAGTCCATTTCTTCGATGGTTTGAAAAAAATATACACATTTTACTAAAGCGAAACAAAAATCATGGTTTGGAGCTAAACTAAAATCAAGAATATCACGCCATTTATTTTCTCAGAATGTGTTCTAAATGTGGGAGATTCCGGTCATTTATCCAGTTGACTGAGCGCTGACATGTTAACCAGCGAGACTGATGTTCGCAGTTCTATAAAAAAATCGGGTAACCTAGACTATTGTGACGTACTAAGGGAGGCCGGCATTTAATAAAACGTAACAAGATTTAACAAGATTGCCATCCAAGGCAAAGGCCCAGATGGCAAGTTGACAAGGAAGCCAATGGCTTATCGAGAGTCAAATTTTCATCTATGTGTAACCCGCTCTCCTGAGATATGCACTAACCTTGTTTTTAAACATATTCACGCTGCTAGTAGTTACACAATCTATATATAATTTGTTCCATTCATTGATTTTCCTCTGTGAGAAGGAGTACTTCCAGATATACAATCTACACTGATCCTATGCTAATGTTACCTCATGTCCTCTAGTTCTACTACCTTTCCTGAATGAGAAAAAATATTTATTTCAATCTTTTCATACCAATTTAATATCTTAAAAATATGATATCCTCTTAACCAGCTCCTTTCTCTAGGGTTGTTTAACCGCATACACAGAACTAACGCAACGTCTCAAACAAAGCCAAAATATCTTACATAAGTTGAGTTTGGACGAAATCAGCCTAGCCATATCGCATTGGCAAACATAGGAATAGGTGTATACTAACATATTTCCATTGATAAGCGAATTTTTAACTGTTAAGGGTTCATCTACGTCACTTGTGGGGACCCAACAGAAGATCAAACATTAAACAGCAATATATATATATATATATATATATATATATATATATATATATATATATATATATATATATATATATATATATATATATAAATATATATTTATATCACTTGCTGTTTAATGTTTGATCTTCTCTGTTGGGTCCCCACAAGTGACGTGTCCCCACATGACGATACTGTCATATTTCTGTGTCTCAATTGCTTCTCTTCTTTTTTGAACGATTCGTCAGGAACGGTCAGCACACCAGTTCAAATTGTCCATTTTTCTTTGCATCTCCGCATTAATGCATGATCTTCTACAATGTCCAAGTCCTTTAGTACTTCGTTGTTATTCCCCGCTGCTTCACTGAGGGACACGGTGTAAGAAATACGACTTTAAGTTAGTATGTCCGTTTCTATGATTCAATTGTTCTTGTTCATCTTCTGAGTGACCAGCAGCAGCAGCAGCTGCAGTAGCAGCAGCAGCAGCAGCGGCAACAACAGCAGCAGCAGAACCAGCATCAACAGTAGTAGTAGTAGTAGTAGACTTCAACTACGACTTCAAAATATGTTTTTTTTCGTTTCTGCAAGTTTTCCCTGTTCGTCTACTGAAAGTGAACTTTGAGAACATAATGTCAATGTGTTTTGGTGCCCTAAATTAATGGAGACAGGCGCCACTGAACTTGCAACAGCATAAAGGACAACTTAGGCGGACACAGTAATACAGCGTAAACATTGCATGTCAGAGTTTAGTTGTGCACCTGTGGGGCCTCCGGAGATGCCAGTTTTTCATTCTAACAGTGGAGATAATGGAGAAGTCCGAACGACTAATTACCAACGTGCTACATTGTGCATTGTGCCACAAAAAGCAAAATAACGCATTTCGTGCGTAGGTGCTTTCCTTTATCAGATTAGCGCAGCGTGTCAAGTCCGCTCACAGGTCTGTTAAAGGTGACAGGAGGTAAAGACACGACGACTAATTTGGCACCATAACTGAACAGTAAAACACGAATGTTGTCTGGCGATGCGATGTGTCGGCCTACATTTTTGTTCAACCTTTCGTGACGGTTTGGATAGTGCACTGCATAACACTTAAAGGTTTTTTGTTTTGTCTTATTTCAAATTAATTTTCCGAAAATTCAAACCTACGTAATATCCACTGCGTTATGGTCGCTCGCTTGTGTAACCTTTGTACGTAGTCTTCGTAAAATCATCAGACAAACTATGATATAATTTAATTCTTGATCATATTTCGCCATTGGTGACTGCGACATTATCAGCTTGATCTCATAGAATCTTTAACGTTGGATGTCCACTCGTTTGAAACTTACCAGATCTAACAATTACATCAATTTCTTCGATGGTTTGAACAAAAATGCACACTTTTTATTAAAGGGAAACAAAAATCATGGTTTGGAGCTAAACTAAAATAAAGAATATCACGCCAGTGGTTTACTCAGAATGTGTTCTAAATGTGGGAGATTCCGGTCATTTATCCAGTTAACTGAACGCTGACGTGTTCACCAGCGAGACCGAGAAGCGCATGCGCAGTTCTATAAAAATTGGGTAACCTAGACTATTGTGACGTACTAAGGGAGGCCGGCATTTCACAAGATGTACCACGATTTAACAAGATTGCCAACCAAAACAAAGGCCCAGATCTGGCAAGGGGACAAGGAAACCATTATCTTATCGAGAGTCCAACATTTTTCATCTATGTGTAACCTGCCCTCTTGAGATATGTATTAACCTTGTTTTTAAACATATTCGCGCAGCTAGCAGTTACGCAATCTGTCGATAATTTGTTCCGCAAAGTCTTAAACAAGGCTGTTATTTTGCCAGAAAGAGGACTAGTTTAGTAACCAAAGGCCAACACATGCTACATAAGTTGAGTTTTGACGCAATCAGCCCAGCCATATCGCATTGGCAAACATAGGAATAAGTGTACGCAAACATATTTCCATTGACGAACTTTTTTCAACAAGGTTTTCCCAGTAAACTACTGGCATGGTATTCTTACTTGTAGTTCCAAATGTTTATGTTTTAGTAACCATAGGTCCATTAGCCCAAAACCATGACTTCTGTTTCCTATTAAACTGTTAACACACAACAAATTAGGTCATCAGCAAACCGGATTCGCGATAGGTAAATCAGTTCAGGTTGTTTTAAGGGTCACTCGCCAAAAATTCGCGATAGGTAAATCAGTTCAGGTTGTTTTAAGGGCCACTCGCCAAAATTGTCTGACAGTTGGCCTGGGACAAACTTAACTCCTATAAAATACGTAGTCATTTAAAATCTAAAGTTTCTTTGTTTAAATCCGAAAACTCGCTAAGTAGCAGGTCATCGAGGATATCAATGATATAATCCTCTACAGTTAATCCCAGTACCAAGGCACCAACACCCTAATGAAATATAGGCAAATGTTGGAAGTGAACTATAATAATGCTATTCGGCACTTAACACGTTCGTCTTCGTGTTGTAACAGAAAACAGAATAAGGAAAATCTGTAAATCCATAACATGAAACCCTGTTCCGTGAAAGTGAGTTGAGAAGTAGCATAGTACGGTTATCAAAAAAACTGGTAATTGAGTTAGGGTGTAGCAGTAAGCACCATAGCTTAGTATCGGGCGTAACAAACACAGCTACAAGCACCAATTTAAATGTATGGGTGTTGGCATCATGGCAACAACTCTTACAACTGAAACTATCCCTTGTATAGCGGTAGGGTCCTTTCGCCATCATGTTGTTCAAATTCCTGGAGTTTATTGCCACGCATCCATTTGGCCCTTTGCAATGAGAACGTCATTCCAAGATACCAATAAGCTGTACAGTTATTTTCATCCTGAACATTCATCGTGTAATGTCCTACACGTGGATACAGTACTACGGAGTTTGTTGTTGACATAGGCGGACTGAATTTCTTTAATGTTGCTAAATATAATGTTTCCTACGAAATTCATTTGCACAGTACACATGTCCTCATTAAGGACGAGATTGACCTCTTTATCATAGCGTACTGATTGATGAGTTTTTTGTATGACAACTCCTTTTCTAAAGAATATATTCTTTGGAAAACATTTTTTTAAATCTCTCAACGGATATCTCCTGTGTCACTAACGTAATTCTTTTGTAGACATTACCGTACTCACGTCGTTTCCACTTTGACATCTTGACATATTCTGTATATCGTGCAGTAGCTTTTGAAAATCATTATTCTGATGCCTCTTTGCGAAGTGGCCAGAATGTATCTTTAAATGTGCGAAATTAAAACTCTTTACATGGTTATGCAATAATCACCACACCTTCGTACCGATCGTAACAACCATCTCATGATATTTTAAAGCAAAGTTGATATGTTTTCTATATAATAGCAAAACACTGATGTTTAGTCTGCTCCTAAACATCCTCGTTAGCCAGGGGTGGTAGTACTGCAGTTTATCCCACAGAAAGTGAATAATTGTACTTAGTCCCATTTCGAGTGTTTCTGTGAAATATACCCACCAGCGCCCACACTTCAAAGAAGTTCACAAACACACACACACACACACACACACACGCGCGCGCGCGCGCGCACACACACACACACACACACACAAACACACACACACACAATTATATATTAGCCCTCTCGGTCAGGTCGTACGTTTGTCGACCTCCACTCACATGCTAAGTGATATTCTCCACAACATCCGTCACAGATACACGACGTCTCACAATGTCGAGTGTGCGTGTCCCGTTGACTTGCATGAGAGACGGATTGACACAAATGACTTCGTTGTCACACATTAGGTAATCAAGATGTGTTGTGTATGATTGATCACCTCTTGGTTAACATCCCAGCACAGTCTTCAGTCTGTTTAGCATGACTTCATGGTATTTAAATTTTGAGTACGACACAAAACTCAGTGTCATCAAAACTATTGGCTGATGTGTCATGGAGAGCAAGAGTTGTCACTGTCGTCACACAGTTGCTGTTACTGGGGTGATGGGTGGTGGCCGAATTGGAGATTGCCGTTTTTTTTTATCACCAGTTCTACAACAACTGTCAGCAGCATGTGTTTGGCAGCACTAAAGAAGCGAAGCTGACTTCTGTTCTTGTACCTGCATCTAAATGTTGTCTCCTTTTCCAATGTCTTCTTCAAATTTGCCATCTCTCTGTTCTTCTTGGACTATGTTTTGGACAGGCGTTAACGGTTCCACTTCCCTGAATCACCAACAAAGTCCACCATGATTGTCATTCTTGCTTTCCATCTTTTGTTTCTATCTTCTTTTGGGAATGGTTGAGGGCGATTCCCGGGTATACATCGTAGCAACCCAGCTAGCAAAATTTGATTGAATCTGTGATAGCTAACGACGAAAGTACAGTGGCGTTGCATTAGCCCAAGGATAGCTAACGATGAAGGTACTTTGGTACTGCATTAGCCCAACGAGGTTTGCTATCTGGCAATGAAATCTGACGAATGCAACAAGTGAAATCTTACGTAAAAGTAACTTACGAGTAAATTGCGTTGCACGTTTCCTCACCATTAACGCGCGCAATCACATTGGTCACATAATTACTAGAAACTTCAAACCCATTACAACACCAATAAAAAATGATGTGTTGGCGTCACGGAATGTCACAGAAACAGACGGCTGAATCCCTTCGCATGTGTGAACTTGTTCTCACGTCGATTCCGTAGAAGTACAACATCGTCGGGTCGCGCATATGATGGTTTTGCATTACGTGAGGCATCCGCTTCATCTTTTTCGCCGATTGTGAACGGTTTGCCACGTACGTAGAGGTCGAAATGTTCACATGCCAAGACGAGCGCCAATGCTTCACGTTCCGTCTGTGAGTAACGTGTCTCAACGTCGGTTAACGACCTATTGCTGTACGCGATGACTCTGTCTTATTGAGTCAAGATGCCGGCCAAACCGACAGGGGACGCATCTGATTCGATCTCCGTTTCCAGTTCTGGATCAAAATATGCTACCACAGCATCGCTGGTTAGCGCGTCTTTGAATTTTTGCAAAGCGCGTTCTTCAGCCACTCCCCCAGTGAAACTTGATGTCTTTGCGGGTGAGACATCTCAGTAGGTATGTAATGGTTGCAATATTTGGAATGAACCTGGAACAGTAGCTTGCCATGCCGAGCGGGGTACGTATTTCACTCTGGTTCCTTGGGGCAATTGCTTTTTGCACCCTTTCTCAGGTTCTGGCGACGGGTGATAGAACTCGCATTTCGCGAGGTTGATAGTCAGACCATTCTCGTGCAGTCGTCGTACAGATGCATCTAGCGCCTTGTGGTCATCTCCAGGGCTGCTGAACACGAACATGTCATACCTTATGTTGCAGACACCAGGAATACGTTGCATTATCCGTTGCATGGTTTTCTGGAACACCTATGATGCCGACGATATGCCAAAATTCAGATGCTTGTATCGCCAGAGTCCAGCATGGGTGGAAAACGTTGTTATGTAGCGACTGTCTGGATGCAACTCCAGCTGATGATAGCCTGAACGAAGATTTAGTTTCGAGGAGACTGTGCTGCCGTTCAAGCCGTGAATTGTGTCAACTGTCGTTGGCGTTAAGTGGCGTTCTCGCAGTGCAGCCTCGCTCGCTTCCCGCATGTCTATACACAGACGAATGCTGTTCGGATCGTATGGTTTCGGGAGCGTGACAACTGGAGAAATCCATGGCATCGAACCATCAACTCTCTCGATGACATCTTGAGCTTAATATTTCTCGAGTTCTTGTTAAAATTTGTTTACAGGTTTCACACTATTTTCAATGTGACCTTTCAACTGGTAGTTCTTCAACTTGCCAATACCCTCGCAAAGGTGCGGGTATTTGTTGTATACGTCGCCGATGTAGTTGTTGTTGGGACTCGTTGTCGCACTTCGAACAATTTGAACCAATCCAAATGTGTGGACCGTGTCGCCACTGAGAATATTTCCTGTCATTCTACACGGGGTCCTCAGCATGAGAGTGGCCTCCATTTCCTAATATCATTGTTGTGAATTTTGGATTCACTGAGCCATATGATACATGTTGTTACGACCCGGTTTACTTAGTGTAGGAACATGCTGCAGGCATAAATATCGAGTACATTCATTGTCGACCTCGTGTCGATGAGAACCGTCTCTGCCGTGCCAGACATAGTGACTCCTGTCCATGGCCGGGTCCGCTTTTGAACAACATTGCGGACGTTGTATATGTATTCAGAGCCCGTCTGTGGTTGTAGACGTATGACTGTCTCTTTCGCCAACTGTATCCTTTTCTGGTGCGGCTTGGGCGTCAGGTGCTGCGTTTGTGGCTCGAATTTTCCACAAGTTTTGCATATTTGTCTCTTCGCTGGGCAGTCACCATTGTGTTGGACTGGCCATCCACACTAGGAGCATGCCTTGGATGGCTGAAAATCTTTCTTCGACATTGCGTTGACGGTAGCTGATGTCCCTCATCACCTCGAGGCCTTCTGCCCAGTCATCCCACCATATGCCGAGAGTGGCCGTTTCAGTTGTGTCGAACGGGGGATAATGGGTTAATACAGGCGGTTGCCAAAGAGGCTGCGTTGCTTGGTCTATGATGACGTCGCTACCGTGCAGGGGTATCGCGTGACGAAGGAATGTTTGCACTTTCCAATATAGATGGCTGGCAGATGTGAGATACAAAGATTGGATTTTAAAGGCTGCAACTGACAAATGCTCTGTAAAGTGCGCATTTTGCGTGAAGCGTTTAAGCCTCGCCAGCCTGGGCGAATCGGTCCTTTGGAAACATGCTGATACGGACAAGCGCTAAAAACTTAAGCTGCAGTCATATTCTCGATAGGGGGTGCAGGATTTCTTCACTTCTGAATTGGATGAACAAAAAAGCAAATATGTTGATCAGTTACTATAAGAGCAGAGTATGTGAATTTAAGATACTGTTGATATATTCTGTGAATATAGGATATTGTGTTTTTATACAAACTGTTAAAGATACTGACCTTTCAGAATGTCGAAAAACTGACAAAGGAGGAACTTGCAAACAGAGTATGTTTCCATATAATGAAAACTGTTTGATTATCATATGAAGGAGATATGCAGAGAAGCACATTTGCAGGAGCAGGTCCTTGGAAGTAAGCACATTTCTATCAACCCGCTACTGTAGCAATGACGTAACAAGTCGTAAACAAAAATGGCGTTGCTCAGCCAACCAAGCGTTTATACCACTCCACCAGCCGTTCATTTTTAATTTATAATCACATTGTGATGACATTGCATGTGGCGCCACTATTGGTGAGTTTGCTTCCGAGCAGTAATCTTCGTCCCGGATTGTTCCGTAGAGGCTCACCGCACACTACGCGTTGGTTTCGGATATCCGACTCTCCCTCGGCTTCGTGAACTCGCAGAGAAGAGTCAGGCGTAAAAGACATGGCTTCACTGTTACCGACTCCACTTTGTGTAGGCGCTACCGTGAATCACCAGGAGTCAGTCAGTGCCATTATCGAGATGATTCTACAATACTATAAAATAATGTTGCATGGTTGAATTTTCAAAGTGACAATTGTGTCAATATTATTAAAATTAATGAAAATAGTTTAAAGTTGATTCGAATGCATTGCGTACACAGATACCAGTTTACTCTTATTTGGTGATTTTGCTAAACACCTGGATGTTGTTGACTGATTCCAAGCTACGTCAGACGTGAGACCATTCTTAGATTTACGTGGTAAGCTACGAACCTTCGTACGTATGGACTGTCTACGAATGCTTCGTGAAACAGGATTTACGAGCGACGATCTTCGTACGAAGTTTTGTACGCCCACGAATGCTTCGTGAAACCGGGGCCTGTCGTGTGCGACAAACGGTGGCGCCACATCCCGGAGCTTGGATAATTGAAGATAACTACGCGCACGATCCGTATGCGTACAACAGTGGCTCCACCTTGTGGGCCGGACATCAGTCTACCCGATCAGCCGCTTGTCGCCGGTGACATGTCATATGAATACTGGGTGGTTTCAAGTTGAATCTTCAATTGTACTCCTGAATTAGCCACATTCGTTCCATTGTAAGATACGTGTGACATAAAATAATATTCTCTGTAAGACATGACCAGTGGCATACCTGCCACTGTTAGTCATTCAACCAAACAACGTTGTCAACAGTGGGTATTCTTGTAATAGATTGTCCTAAATTATCTACACCGTTAAACGACATTCTTACGTCACTTGTTCTAAGACAGTACGTTCATGCCACATTATTCGATGTACAAAAAGAACGTGCCTCTATTCTTTAAAGAAGTAATGTCTTTGCGCACTTTGTCGGTCCAAATAGTGCCGCATTGCATCAGCGTCTTATGTGGTTTGCGTCAGCGTCTTATATTATCGCTCGGAACGGATGCAATTCGCAGTGCTATTTGGAGCAGAAAGTTGCGCAAAAATTAAATATTTGTTTACGAATATGACTTTTTGTACGTGGAATGAAAGCATTGGCATACCAAAGTTACTAAGCAATGTCGTTTAAAGGCTTAACTAATTTATTCCAATCTAATTCTGTATTACTGACAAGAATGGTGATGCAACCCCTCAAAACACTAGTATCCATGGAGTAACACCAGTCGTAGCTCGTCGAAAAGCTTCAGTTTTTCTTAGGACACCTATGTTTAAGTGATAATTGACTGCAGCTATTAAAAAGATACAAAAATGTAGCAATCGTCCGTTTTAAATTCAGAAATATTTTGGCAAGTGGAATTGTGGCATAACCCCTGTATCGTATTGTGGTGACTTTCTCAATAGGTGGCGATAATGTTTCTTCCGAGCCAATCTACGCGCAAATTGGTCATAGTTATCACCCATGCCACAACTACTTACATTGCACGTGGAGATTCTGCACATCTTCATTTCATTCGGTGAACTTCTCTCAATCTCTCAGTTTCAATTACATACAAATATGGATCATATTTTGTATTGAACATTTGTCTTGAAACACAGTAATGTTATTTTTTAAACTATGCTACGACTACTCAAGTGCACATTAGCAATTGACGTACCGAGTCGTAAGCAACAATGGCGTTGCACAGCCAACCAAGCGTTTATACCACTCCACCATCCATTCGTTTTGAATTGATATTCTAATTGTGATGATATTGCATGTGGCGCCACAGTTGGCGAGTATGCTTCCGACCAGTAATCTCCTTCCCGGATTGTTCCGTAGAGGCGCTCCGCACACTATGCGCTAGTCTCGAGTATCCGAATCTCTGTCACATATTTAAGTTTGGCTGGATAATATGCGGCGAGCCAATCGACATGTACTCGATAGGTTTAGTGTGGGTATTTGTGCAACTACGATAACTCAACAACAACGGAATAGGGTAAAACAATAAATTCCCATTTAGTAACACACAATGGAAAAACTAGTATTGTTACAATCCAACATCAAGAAAAATTTACAGACCTATATCAAGAATAATTACAGTCCTGTATCTATAATGATTTACAGTCCTACATCAAGAAAGAGTTACGCGTTCGGCGAGTGTAGTCTTCCGTTACGGCGTGTTCGTCGAGTGCAGTCTTCCGTTACGGCGTGATCGTCGAGTGCTGTCTTGCGTTACGGCGTGCTCGTCGAGTGCAGTCTTCCGTTACGGCGTGCTCGTCGAGTGCAGTCTTGCGTTACGGCGTGCTCGTCGAGTGCAGTCTTCCGTTACGGCGTGTTCGTCGAGTGCAGTCTTGCGTTACGGCGTGCTCGTCGAGTGCAGTCTTCCGTTACGGCGTGCTCGGCGAGTGCAGTCTTGCGTTACGTCGTGCTCATCGAGTGCAGTGTTGCATTACGCGTGTTCATCGAGTGTTGACTTGCGTACGGCGCGCTCGGCGAAAGCTGTCTTGCGTGCGGCGTGATCAACGAGTGCTGACTTGCGTGCGGCGTGCTCGACGAGTGCTGACTTGCGTGTGGCGTGCTTGGCGAGTGTTGTCTTGCGTGGTAGCTGGCAGTGCGGCCGGCAACGGCAAGTTCGTAGCGGCTAGTGAGGGTGGACGGCGACGGAAGCGTCTATGATTCAGCGACTCTTTGCCGCCGGCGCGCCGCATCCTCCAACGTCCGCGAACCGCTGGGCGACTAGAGTTATTTCAAGAGGAACGATGTACGTTCTTAGATGTTATTTGCAACCTGACTGTCAATTTGCTGGAGTTCCTCTGCTGTTTCGACGCCCGTAACTTTATACTTCCACTAACACCAATCGCAGCCGTCGTATAGCAATGAATTAACCAATCATGTTGGTGCATGCAATAGGCCGTAGACCACAGAAATGCTTGGTTGTCTTTACAAACTACACGTTAACTTGTAAACAATTATGCAATGTTTGTACTAAAACACTCCAGTATCAACCATTCAAATCACACGATATCCTACACAAAATGTATGTCATAGGAATCTGTACAATACACACATTACGATGGTATATATGAAAATGCAACTGCTACCAGATTTATTTAACAGAAAACCACTTAAACATTCCTTTAGCTACCTTTATTATTCGAAAATGTGATAATAAAGATGTTTACCTGGCCCTCTGCTGTCACCAATGCAAAACAACAACCTCAACTCTATCTGAAATTATTTGTTCTTCACCATAATTAGGTTCTAATAGACAACTAGCTTCCCAAGAATACCAAACATGATAAAATTTCGTTGATCAGTTGGAGACAAATACATTTTCGATCCCTAGATTAGCCATCGGTCGCTATTCGGCGCCACTAACACAATTCGTACTCTACAAAATTTCAATCACTGGGTGATTAAAGTAAACAAGCTAATTATATACAATCTCACACGATCTCCGATCTGTGGCAGCGTCAGGCCTGGATTGGCAGCCAAATTTTATATGCATCCAGAATATGTATATTCATCCAGGTTGCGTCACAATGGAAAAGTACGCTGTGAATCCAAGCTACGAGAAGGTCGTAGATTTACGTGGTAAGCTACGAACCGTATGGGCAGTCTACGAATGCATCGTGAAACGGGATTTACGAGCGAGAACCTTCGTACGAAGGTTCGTACGCTTACGATGGCATATGCGACAAACAGTGGCACATTGGATACGTATGCACGTAACAGTGGTTCCACCTTGTGGATCGGCACCAGTCTACCCGAGCAGCCGTTCACATCTCTTGTGAATGCTGGGTGTTTTTAAGTTGAATCTTAAATTATATTCCTGAACTGGACACATAAAATAATATTCTCTGTAAAACATGACCAGTGGCATATCTGCCACTTTTAGTCATTCAATCAACCAACTCTGTCAACAGTGGGTAATCCTGCTTTAGATTGTCCTAAATTAGTAACGCCGCTAAATGACATTCTTACGTCATTTGTTCTAAGCCAATACGTTCATGCCACATTATTCCACGTACAACAAGCATAAGCCTCTATTCTTTACAGAAATAATGTCTATGCGCACGTTGTCGATCCGCTTTGCATCAGCGTTATATGCAGTTTGCATCAGCGCCTTATATTATCGCTCGAAAGGGGTGCAATTCGCGGCGCTGTTTTGACTGTAATAATTTTTGTTCGTGGAATGAACGCATAGCAAAATTAATAGGCAATATCATTTAGAGTCGTAAATAATTTATTCCAATCTAATTCAGAATTACTGACAAGAATGGCGATACAACCCATCAAAAGACCAGTTGATGGAGCTATACCATTCGTGGATCGTCAACAAACGTCAACTTTTCTTAATGGACCTATGTGTAAGTGGCAACTGCCTGCATATATTAAAAACACCTTGTAGATACAAACAGACGTAACAACATATTTAATTATCACAACAGGGGGGGGTACTCTGACGATTATCCCGTCCAGTCCAGTTCAGACCAGCAACTCAACTATGTTTGTGTGATTGACAGAACATCCACGTTTGTGGATCACGGTCAATGCACTATTGTTTACATAACCATCGAGATAATCACAAGTGATCATATCATTGTTCTCCTCAAGTTCTCCGTGTATCATGTTGTAACAGCACTTATTCTCTGCGGGATATTTGACTTGTACTCCACGCTTAGTTTCTGCAGAGCTTCATCAGAGTTTATCGAAGTCGTCGGTTTGTTAAATTAGTCAGGCGCTTGTCGAAGAAAATATTAAATTGTACAAATGGTTTCTGTACAATTATTTCATTCGTCAAATATATCGTTATGTAAAGAAAATTTTGCAAACTTCTGCGACGCGGTTATATGTGATTCATTTCTCGTGTCTGAGGGATGGTGATATATTCTGCGAAGCGTTTGTGTCTTGTTCAACTCTCGTGTTTGAGTGGGGTTGATGTCTTCTGCGAAGTGGTTATGTGTCGTTCATCTACCGTGTCTGAGTGGGGTTGACGTTTTCTGCGAAGTGGTTATGTGTCGTTCAACTCTCGTGTCTGAGTGGGGTTGACGTCTTCTGCGAAGTTGTTATGTGTCATTCAACTCTCGTGTATGAGTGGGGTTGACGTCTTCTGCGAAGCGATTATTTCTCGTTCATATCTCGCGTCTGAGCGATGAAGACGTCTTCTGCGAAGCGGTTATGTCTTGTTCATCTCTCGTGTCTGAGTGGGGTTGACGTCTTCTGCGAAGTTGTTATGTGTCGTTCAACTCTCATGTCTGAGTGGGGTTGACGTCTTCTGCGAAGCGATTATGTCTAGTTCATCTCTCGTGTCTGATCGGTGTATGCCTTCTGCGAAGCAGTTATGTGTGGTTCATCTCTCGTGTCTGTCTGAAACAATATAATTAGCAAAGTGGTTAGTGGATTACTCGTGCATTCCTATTTTATACTCGAACTTAACGTTGCCTGTTTTTTTAACAAAAAGTTCGCATGTATAGTTTAGATTTTTGCTGAATAAATTTTATACGTAATGAGAGGCCAGTAACGGGAACATATTGACACCGGTATCTGCATTCTTATCTGAAATAAATATATACTGCGTTTATATTGTGTTCATTTTAGTTGACGTTTATTCTTACCTGTATCGGACAATGAATGATCGTTGTCGGTGGTACGATCGTTTTACTCGTCTGTCCTGCGGTATGTGTTCACCGGAGTCTTCTAATCGTCTGTCCTGCCGTATGTGTTCTCAGGGATATTCTGCTAGTCTCTCCTTCGGTCTGTGTTCTCCGCGGTCTTCTACACGCCTGTTCTGCTGTCTATGTTGTCCAGGGTCTTCTACTTGTCTGTCCTGCGGTCTATGTTCTCCAGGGTCTTCTACTTGTCTGTCCTGGGGGTCTATGTTCTCCAGGGTCTTCTACTTGTCTGTCCTGCGGTCTATGTTCTCCAGGGTGTTCTACTTGTCTGTCCTGCGGTCTGTGTTCTCCAGGGTCTTTTTCTTGTCTGTCCTGCGGTCTGTGTTCTCCAGGGTCTTCTACTCGTCTGAACTGCGGTCTATGTTCTACAGGGTCTTCTACTTGTCTGTCCTGCGGTCTATGTTCTCCAGGGCCTTCTACTTGTCTGTCCTGCGGTCTGTGTTCTCCAGGGTCTTCTACTTGTCTGTCCTGCGGTCTGTGTTCTCCAGGGTCTTCTACTTGTCTGTCCTGCGGTCTGTGTTATCCAGGGTCTTCTACTTGTCTGTTCTGGGGTCTGTGTTCTACAGGGTCTTCTACTTGTCTGTCCTGCGGTCTATATTCTCCAGGGCCTTCTACTGGTATGTCCTGCGGTCTATGTTCTGCAGAGTCTTCTACTTGTCTGTCCTACAGTCTATGTTCTCCATGGTTTTCTACTCGTCTGTCTTGCGGTCTATGTTCTCAGGGTATTCTACTTGTCTGCCCTGCGGTCTATGTTCTCCAGGGTATTCTACTTGTCTGCCCTGCGGTCTAAGTTCTCCAGGGTATTCTACTTGTCTGCCCTGCGGTCTATGTTCTCCAGGGTCTTCTACTTGTCTGCCCTGCGGTCTATGTTCTCCAGGGTCTTCTACTTGTCTGTCCTGCGGTCTATGTTCTCCAGGGTCTTCTACTTGTCTGACCTGCGGCCTGTTGTTTGCAGGATCTCCGAGTTGCAACACTGCAACAGGCCATCACTCAACGTTACAAACTTAACCATTACTCTCGGTTTTCTACAATTCTATATTTACGTATATTATATATGTATATATATATATATATATACGTATATTATATATGTATATATATATATAGTATATTATATATGTATATGTATATATATATATGTATATATAGATATATATATATATATATATATATATATATATATATATATATATAATATAAAATAATGTTGTAACAAACAATGATGTATATAAATAATGTCAATGCAACAAATAACAAAACAGGAAGAATCGATTTATCCTTACCTCTGTCACCGTTTCTCTTCCTCTCTATCTGATGACTTTGCCACCTTGGTACCTGTCTAACTGTCACAACAGGGAACTAATTTTTCAGTTCAGCGTCACCAGGTGAGGTTCGATGTCGTCATTTGATGTTCGCAGAGGTGTGTCTCTTTTCAGTCGTGAAATATTTGCATGTTATGCATAAATGTGAACAAAATCAGGTGTATGTGCATCACATTAAAATCAAAACAGTTCATGCATCACACACCAAACTGAACGACGTGAAGGGTAAAAAATTATAGCAAGCCAGGCAGACATCCATAGCAACTAAAATAAACTATTCCCACTATGACGCAGGAGAGAGTCAATAGGCATCCACATACCTGATGTACCGTTTCTAGTCCTGTCTGTCTGATGACTTTGTCACCTTGGTACTTGTCTAAGTGTCACACCAGTGAATCAATTTGTTAGTTCAGCGTCACCAGGGGAGGTTCGATGTAGTCCTTTGATGTTTGCAGGCGTCTGTCTCTTTTCAGGTGCATGTGCATCACATTAAAATCAATACAGTTCATGCGTCACACGTCAAACTGAACGACGTGAAGCGTTACAAAATGTAGCAAACCAGGCAGACATCCATAGCAACTAAATTAAACTATTCCCACTATGACGCAGGAGAGAGTCAATGTGCATACTTATACCTGATGTACCGCCGTCCCCATGCAATATAGCCATGCCATAAAAACGTTTCTGGGTGAAGGACTGCGAGTTCATAAGTGTCTCCTCTCCTCCTTCCAGTTGCATTGAACTAACGCTGCAAGAAAATAAACTTATAATCTTAAATCAGTTATAAATAGCCACGTTCTGGTTAATTATAGACACATTAGGCACACATATTTTCATGAATGGTGCGCGGTAGCGTAGCATTTATAACATCGGGCTCTCAATCTAGATAACCCGGGTTCGAATCATCTTGCTGTCGTTTTAAGACTTTCGCCATGTTGTTAATTCCACGTTGTCACAATTCACTCAGTTGTATAACTGTGCACATGGATACAGACAGAGGTATAATATCTGAGCGAACATTCTTCGCGCAGTAATTGCGTGACCGAATGCTTACCATTTAAGTCGAGATGGCTTTGCGAAGAACAGGTCTCCCATGGGTGAAGTGTAAAGCTCTTTGAACAGTCCCAGTGATTGGATACCGCGATATATAAGAACGTACATGTTTGATTCCTGCCTTTTGAGCAGCTACGTGTTATCTAAGTGCATATCCAAAAGCAGCTACCCATTGTTTAAAGAAAACAAAACTCATGGCTTTGGGCCTATGCACATATAAGAATTA
>BSQZ01000003.1:5510000-5515000 GCA_033239005.1 Lamellibrachia satsuma
CAAACAAAACGTGGTGATGCTGGACACTTGCTGGTTATGGTAAAAAGAGAATTTCTTTAGGACCCATTTCTGTAGCGTAGGAGCTCTCATATAAGATTACAAAAACAAGAGATACGGTGCTAGTACAACATTAGAATGTAATTTCGGCGAAATCGGAATGTTTATTTCGGGTGTTATGGCCTTCAAACTCAACGGTGATGCTGGACACTTGGTGATGCTGGACACTTGGTGATGCTGGACACTTGGTGATGCTGGACACTTGGTGATGCTGGACATGCAGTTAGGTATATCCTTGCATTGCGAAATGTACTCATTACCTTTACATTACAAGACATGCAAGAACATAGAAATCATATTTATAGATCCTTATTTCAAGGACAATATGATTTTCGGGTTACTCTTCGTGAGTTATGCTATAAATACATATATTCTGAATTCGTAATCTTATTATCTTAAGGACAACAGTTGTCCTTGTATATTTCCTTCAAAGGAAACCTCGTCGTGAAGATTAGTGTACTCGAACTACATCTAAGGTTAGTTGTCGGTGTCACATCTAATAAGAACCCCCGTATGATACCTACCCATCGGTCATTATTATCTAGATAACAATTACCCCACCGGTCATCATTATCTAGATAATGATGACACCCACTATATAAATATTACCCCTCGGATATCAAATAGCGGAAGCCACCATAACTAAAATGTGCATTGCCTAGAAAAAGTATTATATTTCTTCTTCATGTGCCATTAATTGTGACTTTGACGATCACCACACAATTATATCTTTAATATTAACACACCTTTTAATTTGAGTGAAACTTTTTTGGCACTAATGTACTTTGGTACTTTTGATACTAATAAATGGCTGATTCTATCCGCAATTCTATTTTATATTCAGCGGATAAATTAATTAAACATTGTTGGTGTAAAAACAACCACAACAATGAAATGTTTACAATGTTCATGGTAGCAACAAACCTATGAACTGGCATTGTTGTCTCAAATCTAATATCAAAGGGCTGGTTGGTACCCCAATTGTAAGAGTCACAAGTGAATTCCGTTTCAAGGCCATAGTTGATGAGATAATGCCCCAAGTTGTGCACGCCATAAAACGTTAAATGTACATGTTCATTATATAATGAATCATCCAAACTAAAGACATGAGTTATCTGTTATGTAACTTTACCGTCAATTGTCAGTCGCGGACTCCCTGTAATGCGACGTGAAATTCACGTAATTCTAAGGTGATTCCAGACCTCAACAAACGTGATTGCGACGTCGCCGACATGTACTGTCTCGACCACACCAAATCAGAATGTGATTGGACGTTGCATTGCGACGTCAACCTTTGACGTCGATTAGATAAACTGATAGTTTTCTTGATTTTGATTATATTGTTTCACGTTATTCATACATATTGCCCAGAGAGTCGCAGCTTGAGCGTGCTAATGCAACCAAAACTACATACCTGTCATTTGAAACATATAATATTATAATTAATTTTGGGGACTAAATCAAGAGGCTGTTTTTTGGTAATTGGAGTGTTTTCCTTTTAATTAATGTAATTTCGCCCCCTGAAAAATAGTGCACACGCTTTGAAGTCAAACAAACAAACGAACAAACACACACAAAGTACACACACGCGCACACGCGGACATGCGCACATGCGCAAGCGCGCGCGCGCACACACACACACACACACACACACAAACTAGTATATATTATCTTCATCGCCCGAATGTGCTTTGTTGGCCCAACTTTTAATGTAATTTGAATTTGACCGAAATCTTGTTTACGAATATTGATCATGCCGCTTAGTAGGGACAGCCTAAACATAACCAGAGCGGACGGGTGGACGTGTTTATATAAATATGTTTATATATACCGGAGGATCCTTGTAGCTATAATCATTTCAAAATTACAGGCTATTAACAAAACAAGTGTATTTTCATACACGCAATTGGGAGTATTAAATAACTAAAATAAGATCGTAGGTTATTGTTATAAGATTTATTTAAAAGGTCCTAAATTTTATATATTGTTTGATGTTGTGTGTACGTTATTATATAGCTTGATGGCGAAACTCTCAATTTCTATTTCCTTCCCTCTATTCCTTTTTCATTCCCTCCCTCTCCCTCCGCCCTGGTTTCATATTCGCTTCCTATAGATACTTTAAATATCGAATCTCCTTTCATTCCTTCTTTCCATACTCTCCCGTTTCCCTTTAAAATTCCCTATATGTCCTTTCTTGCATTCTTCATTTATTCCTTCTCCCATATCTCCCTTCTTTCTGTGTTCTTTATTATATTGGCATTTCTCTCAATTTCAAATCTTACCTTCTGCCTTCCATTCGTTTCCTTCTAACATTAGTCATGCCCATTTTTACTTTCCCTCCAGTTCCCTTATCACACTGTTCATTCCCCCTCTTTTGTATTACTTTCTCAAACCACATCCCTTCTTACATTCCCACATCCCTCTCCCTTCTTAATTTATCCATTTTAACCATATATTTCACATACTTTTTTCACACACACACACACACACACACACACACACACACACACACACACACACACACACACACACACACACACACACACACACACACACACACACACACACACACACACATGGGTTAACAATGATCATGATTAACAATATTTACAAAACGATATATATATATATATATATATATATATATATATATATATATATATATATATATATATATATATATATATATATATATATCAATAACTTGGACGATAATGTAACAAGCAACGTACTGAAATGTATATATATATATATATATATATATATATATATATATATATATATATATATATATATATATATATATATATATATATATATATATATATATATATATATATATATATATATATATATATATATAATTTAATTTAAATAGTATTCTGTGATATGGCACTTATTCGAAAGCTTTCTGAAAATCCAAGTAGATAATATCTACTGGTAATCCCTCGTCTATCCACTTAGCGATTTCTTCCATGCCCTCGCTCTTAAGAATCCATATTTAGATGCACTTAGTAATGTATGCCTAACAAGGAAATCTGCCATAATGTCTTTAATTAACCTTTCTAATAATTTACAAATCACTGATCACTGATGTTCAATTTAATTATCTGTAATTGTCTGTCTTATTTCTCGAACTCTCTTTATTTTGGAGAGCCGAGAATAACAACCATCGTGCGGGGTTGGAATTTATTTTTGGGCGTTTTCACGTAAAGGATACACTTTTGCTAAAGTGCACGTTCCCTCATTGTATTCAAACAATTCAAATGTGTAGTATTCATTCAGTGTGATTATCATGACACGGCAGTAGTAAGGAACCTTCAGGTCACATTTCATGAAAATACTTCAAATATGTGTTAAGGAAAATCTGCACAGTATGCTGTTTTTGATACATTTCTTATTCCCACTTCAGTTTATGTTAGTATTAAAACCAGCATTGCAATATTACGAAGCAAGGTTTCCGAGGTACGATGTTTTCTTCTTTCTCTTCAAAAGGAACCACACCCTTTTTTAATGATAAGTTCAACACTTTTGCAAGTCGAGGAAGTGAAGGAAGTGAAGTGAAGGAAGTGAAGTGAAAGAAGTGAAGTGAAGGAAGTGAAGTGAAGGAAGTGAAGTGAAAGAAGTGAAGTGAAGGAAGTGAAGTGAAGGAAGTGAAGTGAAGGAAGTGAAGTGAAGGAAGTGATGTGAAGGAAGTGAAGTGAAAGAAGTGAAATGAACGAAGTGAAGTGAAGGAAGTGAAGTGAAGGAAGTGAAGTGAAGGAAGTGAAGTGAAGGAAGTGAAGTGAAGGAAGTGAAATGAACGAAGTGAAGTGCAAATAGAACATTGTGAAGTGAAAATAGAAAATTGTGAAGTAAAAAAATAACATTGTTAATCAAGCATTCACGCAATAGTTCATAGGACAATGGAAGAGTGAAAGATCAAACATGTCGTGTTCAACTTGCCGTGTAAGAAGCTCTTTTCTTTGGATCCGGTAAGTGTGGCCTGTCTGATTTCATTGTATTCGACCCAGTACAACATTCCACCAACTTCATCCACAGCGACATAACGCACACTATCTACAAGCCAAGTGGCTGTCTTGGCATTCGACAAACATTTGCTCGCAAACACAATTACTGAAGCTACACAGGTATTCTTTAAACAGGAACAATCATAATCGTGTGATCTGGTAACCGTGAGTTGTGGTAAAAACATGTCACCCATCAAAGCGGTTTTTACGTGCATCCCATCTTCACACTCGTTTACACTATATATCTTGTTGTCAGATTTAGCCTCCTTTATTATATTTTGTTCTTTTTTGTATCCACGTCTAAGACATTCTGACAATATAAACAGGACTATTAATAAATGTCTGAGGGAAAAGTGAAAAAATGTGGATCCGCGTTATTTTCCAAAATTTGTCGACAAATGCGCTCGATTACGATTACTGAGTACGATTATTCTTTCTCCGACAACAACTCCAAAACTAAATCATTACAAACACTTGATCATGTACAACCTAATCCCTAATACTAAGGCACAACTTTAAAATATAAATCCATAAAGCTAAAAAAGTTCATACTAGCAGAACAAATTATAAACATAAACATACATGCCACAATCCATTAATTAATCCCCAACCGAAAACCCTAAGCTAATATTTAACCTAAAACCCAAACCTGTCAGATATAAATTGTCAAATACCTAAATAGAAGCATATAAAAAATTAGCCCTAGACATTAACCCTAAATCCCTGATCACTAAAAATCTAAATAAAACGTAACACAACAAACCTTAGAACTAGAGAAAAACAAAGTGGTAAAGATAAACTATAAAATCTAACACCTTATCAATATACATCAAAACGCAAATGTCTACCAAGAAAACGTTACCCATGAAAATAAAACAGTAACCATGAAAATAAAAACGTAACCACGAAAATAAAACCGTAACTATGACTTCA
>BSQZ01000003.1:5517500-5550000 GCA_033239005.1 Lamellibrachia satsuma
CACGATTTTCAAACTCCAAAAAAGCGTACTTGCTGAAATTTCTCAGCGCGGGGATACGTATCGCACAATTCCTTGTGCGCAGTCAACAGAAGATTCGTGAGTCAGACGGAGCGGTTGCTGGGTGGCACAAATCAATTGGTCATACAACTGACCGCACATTTGACGGCACAACTCTCCGTCCAACTGACCAAACGACTGACAATCCAAATGTCCATACAACTGACTGAACAACTGACAGCAAACATATAAAATAACACAAGTGACGCGGCTCAGTATACCACTGGACAAATGAACACTGCAGCAGGGATGACTGATTGCGACTTTTAGATGTTAACATATTTTCTATGTTGCAGGAACAGTAATGATTCATTCATTCAGACAAGTGACCTTCCAACTGATCGTACATTTGATCATACAGCTGACAATTCAACTGACCATAAAAGAGACGGTACAACTGACCATACAACAGGCAGTACAACAGACCATACAACATGCCGTACAACTGACTATAAAATTAATGTTTAACTGGTCATATAAGTGACTCTACAAACCATTAAATTTACCATTTAAGTGCCCATTCAAGTGGCCATTCAATTGTCCATTCAATTTACCATTCAATCGATCATACAACTGACATTTCAACTGACTTTTCGACTGACATCATACCATACAACTGATCAGACAACATACCATACAACTGACCAAACAACGCACCATACGAATCGCCATGCAACTCACCATACAATTGAAAATAGAGCTTACCGTACAAATAAAAATACAACTGACCGCACAACTGACCATATGACTGACTATTCAACTGAACGCACAACTAACGTACAATTCACCATACATCTTACAGTATACTAACTAACAATGCAACTTGCCATATAACCGGTCATACAACTAATCAAACAGTTGATCGTATAACTGACCTTACAATTGACCTTGCAAATGACCGTTCAACTGACCATTCAGCTGTCCGTTTAACAGACCTTGCGTCTGACCATTCAGCTGATCTATAATTAACCTACAATTGATCATATAACTGCATGTGCAATTGTACAATTGATCGAACAACAGACCGTGAAACTGAACATTCAACTGATCATCCACCATACCATACAACTGAAAATATAACTGAACTTACAACTGATCACACAACCGATTATACAAGCCATCAGACAGTTGATCGTACAAATACCCATACAACTGCCGCGGTCCGTACAACTGACCGTGCACTTGACGGTACAATTCACCATACAAATGGTCGTACACCTAGCCATACATGTGATCATACAATAGAACACACCCGACAATACAACTGATTATAAAACTGACCGTGCAACTGACCATACAACTTACTGAACAACTGATCATTCAACTGGCCTTATAACAGATATTTCAACTGACCGTGCGACTGACCATACAACTGATTATAACATTGACCGAAACTATTAATACAACAATAGATTCATAATAATAATAACTTACCTCCTGAGTTTGTAGCCCATAGACAGACTATTGCCACGAGTAGAACTCTAGTCACAATCCCGGGCGGTCGTGATGTCGAAGGACGACTTGGTTTTCTGTAGCGGCGACGCGGCATCTTCGCTCTTCGGCTGGGGTGCTCACTGTCGCGCAGTCTCGCAGGATACCTCCTGGTGCAGTCAGATGACAAATCGCCAAGGCAATGCGTCAAATGACTGACGCGCTGTCCCTGCGGGCGACATTATATACTGCAGAAACAACTTGGCATTCTGTGATAGGTCGCTTGTAACTAGTGACGCCGGACGTTCGACCAATCAGCAGTGTGTAGTTTGTTTATGAAAACAACGAGATCACTTGACGACAAGACAGACACCAGTCGCAAACTTGTGGGTGTATTGAGAGGCAAGACGCCCCCTCCCCTCGCGCTCCTCCTTCAACCAAAGCGCACCACATCTTTCTCAACATATGTCACTTCCATTGGCGCAATTTACAAATGAAACGATGCAACGTGATGTGAAACCAATTTGGTAATGTTTGGTTGTAGCAGAAACAACGCACAAAGAATGTTACTCCAATGTGAGTGTTGTGCCAATGTTATTATAATATTGTTTTATCGTATCGATGCAACGTGATGTGAAACCAATTTGGTAATGTTTGGTTGTAGCAGAAACAACGCACAAAGAATTTTACTCCAATGTGAGTGTTGTGCCAATGTCATTATAATAAATTCGACAGTTTTAAACGGTCCCACAACACAGGTACTTCAACAAAATAAAAATATGGTATAGCTGTGTAGATGTTCTGTATATCTTGCTATAATAAGTGGCATTTGGTTTATGCGAGTAATGATGTGGTTCGAAATTGTTCCATGCCCACTTGTAGTACGAGTCCCCCACTTATAACAATGAATACATTCACATAATATATGATCACGTGCTGGTTTTCTAATATTGTTTTATCGTATTTATTTGAACATTACCTGTAACTGAATTGGTTTCGTATCGCAGGAGTCGATGCTTACGGTGCTCTAGCACGTTGTGGCGATAGTGCTTGCTACATCTGCTTTCAGCAATTTGCTCCAGTCGCTGGCTAGTCGCATTGCGAAAGAATAAGCCGAATTCGTCAGTTATCTCCTGTCAGTACGCACCTTCTCTACACCAAATACTTCTTGGCGGACTCGTGCAGCAATTCTTCGTAACTCGACACATTTTGGCCCCATACTACTATGGCCTGTTACTTCTTTAGCCACACGCAATTCGCCTTTTGCCACAATCCTGTTAAATCTTACAACATATTGTACCGGTGGTGTACGGTTAGAACACCGGACTCCCAATCGACAGAACCCGCGTTCGAATCCTTTAGTTGCCCTTTCGAAACTTGGCCAATTTATTTCACCCGACGTTGCAATAGGTCACCCAAATGTATCACTGAGTACTTGGCTATTAACAATGGTGGATATGTGAGCAAACTCGTCTTCGCGCAGTAATTGCAGCATGGCTGAATGCTTCCCAGAGAAGTAGAGATGGAATGAACAGGTCTGCCAGGGAGTGAAGTGTAAATCATTTTAAGCAATCCCAAGGTCTGGATACCACGATACACAAGAACTTATCGTTGTTTCGCAAGTACGAATATGTGCATAAAGATTAGCACATTCCATGACAACGTGTTTCATAGAAGGTTTCATTTCATAATAACTGAAGCGCAAATAGTTGGGGGTTTGTATGATTAAAATGCCCAAATTATATTAATTAATTATGTATTTCTATACTATATTTAACGTCAGAAATTATATAAAACGGGACATTGACAGACCAAAAAACATGAGATTTATTGGTATGTATTTTATTGTTTTTACACGTATGTTGTGCAATGCTGTCAGCGATTATATTTTCTTTGTCTTTTTTACATTTTCTGATAGCATGCATAAATTTAATTCTGGATAATTTCATTACATTAAAAACATCACGTTGTCTAGGAGTGCCTATCTCTCTCCAAAGCCAGTAAGCATCACAAGCTTTCACTTTCTCATTCCAGCTTGGTACCACATTATGTTTACAAGCGCATTTATGATTTGACGTAAGTGTGTGTCCAGGTCTCTTCAATGTACCCTCAATATAATTATAAAAGCCATCAAGATCTTCATAGTAACAATAATTGTGACAATTAGGATCATTGCATTTAACACAGGGTGGAACGTTCATTTTATAAAGTTGTACCTTCGTGCATTCTTTATAGGCTCCAGTATCTTGTGGGAGTAGTGTGTCCCAGTGTATGACTTGTTTAATTTCGTTAGTGTCAACACTACGGTTAGTACATTCTGGAACAACGTCACTGTCAATGCTGAATGACACCGGATGATGATCAGATTGAATATAATCATAGAGTACTGACATGTTAGTTGTGCAATCGTTAACGTCAGCTCTGCCTATGACATGGTCTAACCATGATGTAATTCCCCATATATAACTAATATATGTATACTGGGAGATTATACTGATCACATATAGTCAATGAATATTCTCTGCAGGAAGCAAGGAAGATTTTCCCAAAAATTATTTCTTAGAGATATCCGCATTAAAGTCACCAGTAATAGTTACGCATGAGCTATTAATACTATCAACGTATACAGGTATTTATAATCAATAAACCTATCCCGGTTTTCTTCGCATTCGTAAGGTAAATATACATTTAACAAATAGTACTCCCTGTTAGCAGAGCATATTCTTATGCCGCAAAACCAGTCATAACTATAATCAAATGTGGTAATATATTGATCCAGAGAGCATTTCCATAAAAACCTACCCCAGCATATGACCTGCCTGATACAATACCACAAGAGGCATCTAATGGAGGAACAAAATAGCCAACATAACTATCATAGCCTGTATTTAGCAAATGGCAATACAAATTTCCTCAAAAAACACCAGCTGCCCAGATTTCCTCTTTAAAAACCAAGATGCTTTATTGCACATTAGTTCGATCTTAAATTATGCATAACGTTCATGTTTTGTGTTTTAGCTTTACACACTTTGCATAAAGATTATGCACAGACTTGACTTATACTCAGCTCATCAACTGTTACAGGAGGGTCTAGCAGTGAAATAAAAAGTTACATACATCATACCCTATTCACTTTGAGTTCATGTTTGTCTTTCCGCGTCGCGATCACCTGTGTGCCGTTTTTGCGCCATCCTGATCCCTATATACATCCTCAGATCAATATCACTTGTTATCACGTTGCCCAGGTAAGTTAAATTTTTGACCTTCTCTGTTCGTGTGTCCCTACACGTTGACGATACTGTCATATTTCTGTGTCTCAATTGCTGTTTTCTTCTTTGTCGAACGATTCGTCAGGAAAGATCAGCACAACACTTCAGTCAATTTTTCTTTGCATATCCTCATTAATGTAAGATCTTCTACAAAGTCCAAGTCCTCGTTGATATTCAGCGCTGCTTCACTGAGGGACACAGCCTCAAGAAAGTGTAAGAAATACGACTTCAAGTATGACTTTAAAATAATAGTATGTTCACTGTTCGTTTCTGTGATTCAATTGTTCTTGTTCGTCTTATGAATGACCAACACCATCACCACCACCACCACAACCATCACCACCACCACAACCACCACAACCATCACCACCAGCAGCAGCAGCAGCGGCGGCGGCGGTAGCAGCAACAGCAGCAGTAGCAGCGACAGCAGCAGCAGAAGCAGCAGCGGCAGCAGCAGCAGCAGCAGCAGCAGTAGTAGAGTTCAACTACGATTTCAAAATATGTTTTCTGCTCATTTCTGTAATTTTCCATGTTCGTCTACTGAATGTGAACTTTGAGAACATAATGTCAATGTGCTTTGATGCTCTAAATTAATGGAGGCAGGCGCCGCTGTACTTGCAAAAGCATAGAGGACAAATTAGGCGGACACAGTAATACGGCGTAGAATTTGTATGTCAAAGTGTAGCTGTGCATCGGTGGTGCCTCCGGAGACGTCATTCCTTCGTTCCAATAATGGAGATAATGGAGAAGTCCGAACGACTAATTACTAACGTGCTACATTGTGCATTGTGCCGCAAAAAGCAAAATAACACAGTTCGTGTGTAGGTGTTTTCCTTCATCAGAGTAGTGCGACGCATCAAGTACGCTCACTGGTCTGTTAAAGGTGACAGCAGGTAAAGGTACGATGACTAATTTGGCACCATAACTGAACAATAAAATACAAATGCTGTCTTGCGATGCGATGTGTCGGTCTACTTATTTATTCAACCTTTCGTGACTGTTTTGATAGTGCACTGCATAGCATTTAAAGGTGCTTCCTTAAATCGATTGTTTTGCTCGTCTCATTTCAAGTTAACGTTCCGAAAATTCAAACCTACGTAATATCCACAACGACATGCTCGCTCGTTTGTGTAACTTTTGTATGTATTCTTCGTGAAATCATCGGACAAACTATTATATTATTTAATTCTTGATCATATTTCGCCCTTAGTGACTGCGTCATTATCAGCTTGACCTCATAAAATCTTTACCGTTGGATATCCACTATTTTAAGCCTTAGCAGGTCTAACGATTACAGTCCATTTCTTCGATGGTTTGAAAAAAATACACACATTTTATTAAAGCAAAACAAAAATCATGGTTTGGAGCTAAACTAAAATCAAGAATATCACGCCATTTATTTTCTCAGAATGTGTTCTAAATGTGGGAGATTCCGGTCATTTATCCAGTTGACTGAGCGCTGACATGTTAACCAGCGAGACTGATATTCGCAGTTGTATAAAAATCGGGTAACCTAGACTATTGTGACGTACTAAGGGAGGCCGGCATTTAATAAAACGTAACAAGATTTAACAAGATTGCCATCCAAGGCAAAGGCCCAGATGGCAAGTTGGCAAGGAAGCCAATGGCTTATCGAGAGTCCAAATTTTCATCTATGTGTAACCCGCTCTCCAGAGATATGCATTAACCTTGGTTTTTAAACATATTCACGCCTCTAGTAGTTACACAATCTATAGATAATTTGTTCCATTCATTGATTTTCCTCTGTGAGAAGGAGTGCTTCCAGATATACAACCTACACTGATCCTATGCTAATGTTACCTCATGTCCTCTAGTTCTACTATCTTTCCTGAATGAAAAAAACATATTTCTTTCAATATTTTCATATCAATTTAATATCTTAAAAATCTGATGTCCTCTTAACCAGCTCCTTTCACTAGGGTTGTTTAACCGCATACACAGAACCAACGTAAAGTCTCAAACAAGGCCAAAATATCTTACATAAGTTGAGTTAGGACGCAATCAGCCTAGCCATATCGCATTGGCAAACATAGGAATAGGTGTATACAAACGTATTTCCATTGACAAGCGAATATTTTTCAACAAGGTTTTCCTAGTAAACCACTGGCATGATATTCTTAATTGTAGTCTCAAATGGTTATGTATTAGTAACCATAGGTGCATTAGCCCCAAACCATGACTTTTGTTTCCTTACACTGTTAACACACTACATGTTGGGACATGGACAAACCGGATTCGCGATAGGCTAAATCAGTTCAGGTTGTTTTAAGGGTCACTCGCCAAAATTGTCTCACAGTTGGCCTGGGACAGGCCATTTTTTTATATTATCCAATCTCTGCAAAACTTAACTCCTATAAAATACACAGTCTAATGATTTAAAATCGAAAGTTTCTTTGTTTAAATCTGAAAACTCACTAAGTGGCAGGTCATCAAGGATATTCAGGGTATAAACCTCTACAGTTATGTCCAGTTCCAAAGTACCAAGTTCGCTTCAACGCCCTGAAGAAATATAAATAAATGTTGGAAATGAATTATAATATTGTTATTTTCCGACGGGTTTCAAATGGCAGAGGTCCTGAATGAGTATTTCAGCTCAGTTTTTACCACAGAAGATATCAGCTCACTTCCAGTTCCATTTCCTAAATTTGAGGGCAATAAATCAGAACATTTAGGGCAATTATTTGTAACTCCTGAAATGATAGCACAGAAAATTAAGAAGGAAAAAGATAATAAATCACCTGGAGTTGATGGGATACCACCAAAACTGCATAAGGAAATTGTTGAGCAAATTAGTACACCACTTGCAAAATTGTTTAACTTGTCACTAGAAGAAGGTACAGTTCTTTCAAAATGGAAAGAAGCAAATATTACGCCGCTATTTAAGAAGGGATCTAGGAACAAACCAGAGAATTACAGACCAGTGAATTTAACACCAGTTGTATGTAAATTACTCGAAACATTAATTAGAGACCACATGGTGGAATTCCTTGTGAAACATAAATTAATAAATACATCTCAACATGGGTTCCTAAAAGCAAGGTCATGTCTAACCAATTTCTTATGTTTTTTGGAAGAAATTACAAAGTGGGTAGATGACGGGTCACCATTGGGAGTTGTCTACTTAGATTTTCAGAAAGCTTTCGATAAAGTGCCACATCAAAGATTGTTACTTAAACTAAAAGTCCATGGTATAGGTAATGATGTAATCAACTGGATAGAAAAGTAGCTTACACACAGAAGACAGAGAGTAATAGTAGATAGTGAGATTTCAAACTGGAAATCGGTTTTGAGTGGGGTATCGCAGGGATCAGTATTAGGCCATATACTGCTTTTTAATATATATATATATATATATATATATATATATATATATATATATATATATATATATATATATATATATATATATATATATATATATATATATATATAAATGATTTGGAAGATGACATATCTAGCAAAGTACTCAAATTTGCAGATGACACAAACGTATTCAGTAAGGTTACTAATGATACAGATAAACAAAGTTTACAGGATGATCTAGATAAATTAGTTAAATAGTCAGAAAAATTGCAAATGTTATTCAATTTTGGGAAGTGTAAATGTATACACATAGGACATGGAAACATGGACGAAGAATATAAAATGGGGGATGCTGTACTAGGTAGAACCACAAAAGAAAATGACTTAGGAGTAACATTTAGTGCTGACATGGAAGTTTCAGAGCAATGTGGGATTGCCGCTTCGAAAGGAAATCCAATTCTAGAGCTAATTAGGAGAAATATCATGTATAAGGAGAACAGCTAATTGTACCCCTGTACAAAGCAATAGTTAGATCACATTTGGAATATTGTATTCAAGCATGGAGGCCGTATTGTAAAAAGGGCATAGACGAGCTAGAAAGAATAAAAGGAAGAGCAACTAAAATTATTCCAGAATTAAGAGACCTTAGTTACGAAAGTCGCTTATTACAATGTGGTTTGACAACACTAGAGACCAGGAGAGGAAGAGGAGACCAAATAGAAGTGTTTAAAATAGTGAACGGTTATGAGGATTTTGATAGGAATATGTTCCTCAAACTTAAAGAAGGCAGTATAACCAGAGGACACAAAGCAGCATTAGTTAAGGAGCAGTGTAGATTGGACATGAGAAAGTATTCTTTCTCGCAGAGGGTGATAAATGAATGGAACAAACAGCCAAAGGATTGTGTTAATGCTAGTAGTGTGAATATGTTTAAAAATAGAATTGACAGATATTTGATAAGGGCGGGCTACATATAGATGAGAAAATTGTTGGACTCTCGATAAGCCAATGGCTTCCTTGTCCACTTGCCATCTGGAACTTGTTGTTTGGGATGGCAATCTTGTTAAATCTTGTTAAACACTGCAACTGGAAGTTCCACGTTTCAACAGGTTGAGCTGCCCAGGTGATGTTGTCAGAGCACACTGGCGGCGAGGGTGCTCCTAAATGTAGGACAACAATTTAAAAGATCAATGATAGCTAAGGAAGAAAGTACAGTGGGGTTGCATTAACCCAATGATAGCTTACGAAGAAGGTACATTGGTACTGCATTAGCCCACCGAGGTTTGCTATCAGGGATAAAAGCTGACGAATGATAGCAAGTGAAATCTTACATAAAGATGACTTACGAGTAACTTGCGATGCATGTTTCGTCACCATCAACGCGCGCAATCACATTTGTCAAATAATTACAAGACACTTCAAACCCATTACTACATCAGTATACAATGATTTGTGGGCGTCGTACATCCGTAGAAGTAAAACACTGTAGGGTCGCACATTATGTGACGGTTTTGCATTACGCGACGCATCCGCTTACTGCTTCATCGTCTCCTTCACCGATTGTGAACGGTTTGCCACTTACGTAGAGGTCCAAATGTTCACATGCCCAAACGACCACCAATGCGTCACGTTCCGACTGAGAGTAACGTGTATCAGCGTCGATTAACGACGTATTGCCGTATGCGATTAATCTGCCTTATTGAGTCAAATTGTCGGCCAAACCGACAGGTGATGCATCTACTTCGATCTCCGTTTCCAGTTCTGGATCAAAATATGCCGCCACAGCATCACTGGTTAGCGCGTCTTTGAGTTTTTGCAATGCGCGGTCTTCAGCCACCCCCCCCGTGCCACAACGTCTTTGCGAGTCAGACGTCTCAGTGGGTATGTAATGGTTGCCATATTCAGAATGAACATGGAACAGTAGATTGCCATGTCGAGCAAGCTACGTACGTCACTCGGGCTCCTCGGGGCAGTTACTTTGTGTACTGCATCCCCTTTCTCAAGGTCCGGCGACGGCTGATAGAACTCGCATTTCGTGAGGTTGATAGTATATATATATATATATATATATATATATATATATATATATATATATATATATATATATATATATATATATATATATATATATATATATATATACATTTATATACATTTATATATATATATATAAAAGAGAAGGTCAAACATATATATATATATATATATATATATATATATATACATTTATATACATTTATATATATATATATATATATATATATATATATATATATATATCTATATATATATATACACACACACCAAATCAAAAGTTACCCAATAAAATGGTTGTGTACTCCTTTCGAAAAAAAGCCATCCTGATCCCTATATACATCCTAAAATCCATATCACTTGTTTTCACGTTGCCCAGGTAGGTTAAATGTTTGACCTTCTCTGTTGGTGTGTCCCCACAGTGCCATATTTCTATGTCTGAATTGCTGTTTTCTTTGTCGAACGTTTCGTCAGGAACGGTCAGCACAACAGTTCAGATTTTCCATTTTTCTTTGCATCTCCTCATTAATACAAAATCTTCTACAAAGTCCAAGTCCTCTAGTACATCGTTGATATTCCCCGCTGCTTCATTGAGGGACACGGCCGCGGAAAAGTATAAGAAATACGACTTCAAGTTTGACTTCAAAATAATAGTATGTTCACTGTCCGTTTCTATGATTCAGTTGTTTTTGTTCGTCTACTGAATGACCAGCAGCAGCAGCAGCAGCAGCAGCAGCAGCAGCAGCAGCAGCAGCAGCAGCAGCAGCAGCAGCAGCAGCAGCAGCAGCAGCAGCAGCAGCAGCAGCAGCAGCAGCAGCAGCAGCAGCAGCGGCAGCGGCAGCGGCAGCGGCAGCGGCAGCGGCAGCGGCAGCGGCAGCAGCAGCGGCAGCGGCAGCAGCGGCAGCGGCAGCAGCGGCAGCGGCAGCAGCGGCAGCAGCGGCAGCAGCAGCGGCAGCAGCAGCGGCAGCGGCAGCGGCAGCGGCAGCAGCGGCAGCGGCAGCAGCGGCAGCGGCAGCGGCAGCAGCAGCGGCGGCAGCAGCAGCAGCAGCAGCGGCAGCGGCAGCGGCAGCGGCAGCGGCAGCGGCAGCGGCGGCAGCGGCAACGGCAGCAGCGGCAGCGGCAACGGCAGCAGCGGCAGCGGCAGCGGCAGCAGCGGCAGCGGCAGCAGCGGCAGCGGCAGCGGCAGCAGCAGCGGTGGCAGCGGCAGCAGTAGCGGCTGCGGCAGCAGCAGCGGCGGCGGCAGCAGCAGCGGCGGCGGCAGCAGCAGCGGCGGCAGCAGCACCTGCAGCAAAAATAGTCGTAGTAGTAGTAGACTTTAACTACGACGTCAACATATGTTTTGTTTTCGTTTCTGCAAGTTTTCTCTGTTCGTCTACTGAATGTGAACTTTGAGAACATAATGTCAATGTGCTTTGATGCTCTAAATTAATGGAGACAGGCGCCGCTGAACTTGCAAAAGCATAAAGGACAAATTAGGCGGACACAGTAATACGGCGTAGAAATTGTATGTCAAAGTGTAGCTGTGCACCGGTAGGGCCTCCGGAGACGTCATTCCTTCGTTCCAATAATGGAGAGCATGGAGAAGTCCGAACGACTAATTACTAACGTGCTACATTGTGCATTGTGCCGCAAAAAACAAAATAACACAATTCGTGTGTAGGTGTTTTCCTTCATCAGACTAGTGCGACGCATCAAGTACGCTCACTGGTCTGTTAAAGGTGACAGCAGGTAAAGGCACGATGACAAATTTGGCACCATAACTGAACAATAAAACACAAATGCTGTCTTACGATGCGATGTGTCGGCCTACTTATTTATTCAACCTTTCGTGACTGTTTTGATAGTGCACTGCATAACATTTAAAGGTGCTTCCTTAAATCGATTGTTTTGCTCGTCTCATTTCAAGTTAACGTTCCGAAAATTCAAACCTACGTAATGTCCACTACGACATGCTCGCTCGTTTGTGTAACTTTTGTATGTATTCTTCGTGAAATCATCGGACAAACTATTATATTATTTTATTCTTGATCATATTTCGCCCTTAGTGACTGCGTCATTATCAGCTTGACCTCATAAAATCTTTACCGTTGGATATCCACTATTTTGAGCCTTACCAGATCTAACGATTGCAGTCCATTTCTTCGGTGGTTTGAAAAAAAATACACACATTTTATTAAAGCGAAACAAAAATCATGGTTTGGAGCTAAACTAAAATCAAGAATATCACGCCATTTATTTTCTCAGAATGTGTTCTAAATGTGGGAGATTCCGGTCATTTATCCAGTTGACTGAGCGCTGACATGTTAACCAGCGAGACTGATATTCGCAGTTGTATAAAAATCGGGTAACCTAGACTATTGTGACGTACTAAGGGAGGCCGGCATTTAATAAAACGTAACAAGATTTAACAAGATTGCCATCCAAGGCAAAGGCCCAGATGGCAAGTTGACAAGGAAGCCAATGGCTTATCGAGAGTCCAAATTTTCATCTATGTGTAACCCGCTCTCCTGAGATATGCATTAACCTTGGTTTTTAAACATATTCACGCTGCTAGTAGTTACACAATCTATAGATAATTTGTTCCATTCATTGATTTTCCTCTGTGAGAAGGAGTACTTCCAGATATACAATCTACACTGATCCTATGCTAATGTTACCTCATGTCCTCTAGTTCTACTACCTTTCCTGAATGAAAAAAAATATTTATTTCAATATTTTCATACCAATTTAATATCTTAAAAATATGATGTCCTCTTAACCAGCTCCTTTCTCTAGGGTTGTTTAACCGCATACACAGAACCAACGCAAAGTCTCAAACAAAGCCAAAATATCTTACATAAGTTGAGTCTGGACGCAATCAGCCTAGCCATATCGCATTGGCAAACATAGGAATAGGTGTATACAAACGTATTTCCGTTGACAAGCGAATTTTTTTCAACAAGGTTTTCCTAGTAAACCACTAGCATGATATTCTTAATTGTAGTCTCAAATGGTTATGTATTAGTAACCATAGGTGCATTAGCCCCAAACCATGACTTTTGTTTCCTTACATTGTTAACACACTACATGTTGGGACATGAACAAACCCGATTCGCGATAGGCTAAATCAGTTCAGGTTGTTTTAAGGGTCACTCGCCAAAATTGTCTCACAGTTGGCCTGGGACAGGCCAATTTTATATCATCCAATCTCTGCAAAACTTAACTCCTATAAAATACACAGTCTAATGATTTAAGATCTAAAGTTTCTTTGTTTAAATCTGAAAACTCACTAAGTGGCAGGTCATCAAGGATATTCAGGGTATAAACCTCTACTGTTATGCCCAGTTCCAAAGTACCAAGTTCGCTTCAACACCCTGATGAAATATAAATAAACGTTGGAAATGAATTATAATATTGTTATTTTCAGACGGGTTTCAAATGGCAAAGGTCCTGAATGAGTATTTCAGCTCAGTTTTTACCACAGAAGATATCAACTCACTTCCAGTTCCATTTACTAAATTTGAGAGCAATAAATCAGAACATGTAGGGCAATTATTTGTAACTCCTGAAAGATAGCACAGAAAATTAAGAAGATGAAAGATAACAAATCACCTGGAGTTGATGGGATACCACCAAAACTGCATAAAGAAATTGTTGAGCAAATTAGTACACCACTTGCAAAATTGTTTAACTTGTCACTAGAAGAAGGAATAGTTCCTTCAGAATGGAAAGAAGCAAATATTACGCCGCTATTTAAGAAGGGATCGAGGAACAAGCCAGATAATTACAGACCAGTGAGTTTAACATCAGTTGTATGCAAATTACTCGAAACATTACTTAGAGACCACATGGTGGAATTCCTTGTGAAACATAAATTAATAAATACAACTCAACATGGGTTCCTAAAAGCAAGGTAATGTCTAACCAATCTCTTACGTTTTTTGGAAGAAATTACAAAGTGTGTAGATGACGGGTCACCAGTGGATGTTGTCTACTTAGATTTTCAGAAAACTTTCGATAAAGTGCCACATCAAAGATTTTACTTAAACTAAAAGTCCATGGTATAGGTAATGATGTAGTCAACTGGATAGAAAAGTGGCTTACACACAGAAGACAGAGAGTAATAGTAGATGGTGAGATTTCAAACTGGAAATCGGTTTTGAGTGGGGTACCGCAGGGATCAGTATTAGACCCTATACTGCTTTTTTATATATATATATATATATATATATATATATATATATATATATATATATATATATATATATATATATATATATATATATATATATATATATATATATATATATATATATATATATATATATATATATATATATATATATATATATATATATATATATATATATATATATATATATATATAAATGATTTGGAAGATGACATATCTAGCAAAGTACTCAAATTCGCCGATGACACAAACGTATTCAGAAAGGTTACTAATGATACAGATAAACAAAGTTTACAGGATGACGTAGATAAATTAGTTCAAATTTTGGGAAGTGTAATGTATACACATAGAACATGGAAACACGGACGAAGAATATCAAATGGGGGATGCTGTACTAGGTAGAACCACATAAGAAAAGGACTTAGGAGTAACATTTAGTGCTGACATGGAAGTTTCAGAGCAATGTGGGATTGCCGTTTCGAAAGAAAATCCAATTCTAGGGCTAATTAGGAGAACTATCATGTATAAGAAGAAACAGCTAATTGTACCCCTGTACAAAGCAATAGTTAGGTCTCATTTGGAATATTGTATTCAAACATGAAGGCCGTATTGTAAAAAGGGCATAGACAAGCTAGAAAGAATACAACGAAGAGCAACTAAAATGATTCCAGAATTGAGAGACCTTAGTTACGAAAGTCGCTTATTACACTGTGGTTTGACAACACTAGAGGCCAGGAGACTAAGAGGAGACCAAATAGAAGTGTTTAAAATAGTGAACGGTTATGAGGATTTTGATAGAAATATGTCTCTCAAACTTAAAGAAGGCAGTAGAACCAGAGGACACAAAGCAGTATTAGTTAAGGAGCAGTGTAGATTGGACATGAGAAAGTACTCTTTCTCGCAGAGGGTGATAAATGAATGGAACAAACTGCCAAAGGATTGTGTTAATGCTAGTAGTGTGAATATGTTTAAAAATAGAATTGACAGATATTTGATAAGGGCGGGCTACATATAGATGAGAAAATGTTTGGACTCTCGATAAGCCAATGGCTTCTTTGTCCACTTGCCATCTGGAACTTGTTGTTTGGGATGGCAATCTTGTTAAATATTTTTAAACACTGCAACTAAAAGTTCCACGTTTCAACAAGTTGAGCTGCCAAGGTGATGTTGTCAGTGGACACTGGCAGTGAGGGTGCTCCTAAATGTAGGACACCAATTTGAAAGACCAATGATAGCTAACGAAGAAAGTACAGTGGCGTTGCATTAACCCAATGATAGCTTACGAAGAAGGTACAGTGGTACTGCATTAGCCCATCGAGGTTTGCTATCTGGGATAAAAGCTGACGAATGACAGCAAGTGAAATCTTACATAAAGATGACTTACGAGTAACTTGCGATGCACGTTTCGTCACCATCAACGCGCGCAATCACATTGGTCACATAATTACAAGACACTTCAAACCCATTACTACACCAATATACAATGATTTGTGGGCGTCGTAGATCCGTAGAAGTAAAACACTGTCGGGTCGCACATTATGTGACGGTTTTCTATTACGCGATGCATCCGTAGGGGGAGTCCTGGGAACCCTGGATTTGGCCCAGCTCCAAGAGTTCAAAACTTGCAAAACTGGGAAAGGAAGACTGGCAGACGTCATTGTCCAGCGGTTGAGAGGGTGGGTGGATTTAACAAGTTGACCAATAGTAAAGCGTATTGGGAATTTAAGCAATCACAGCGCCTCTAGTGAAGGAGTCTGATTTGGGAAAACTGGGAGTATAAATACCCCGGAGGAGCGTTTACTAGGGGGCGGCAAGACTATTTTAAATTCACACTGAGGTGTGTAATCATGCTGAATTTTAGGCATCCAAATTTTCAGTAATTGTGGTCCTGGCGGGCCATACCTACTTTAGCATTAGAATGAAACATTTCCGGTCAACATTTTCTTGTCAAATCTTCTAGATTTTAAGAGTCTGTATACATTTTAAGTGATGCTGACATTCACTACTTTTCTTTACGGTTTACAGTTATTTTTATTTGTCATCGTGAGTGATTATATTGCTACCATGTACGTAGCCGTCTGATGTACAAGATTAAAATCGCTTCGAACCTGGAGAACAATGCGTTGACTACACTTCTGTAGTACTCTATGTACTAATTGGTCGAGTGAGTACAAATTCAGTTATAAATCTCGACCTGGCGAGCGCAAAGAAGACGGGCAAGCAATCAAAATATATTTCGTTGTGAGAAATGCCTCCTGGATCATTGCGTGCGGCCGCGAAGAAGACAAGAAAAGGGAGGCATGTATCGTACAACCTGGTAGTTGTTCAACTAGCCAATACCCTCGCAAAGGTGTGGGTATTTGTTGTATACGTCATAGATGCTGTTGTTGTTGGGACTCGTTGTCGCACTTCGAACAAGTTGAACCAGTCCCAATGTGTGGACGGTGTCGCCACTGAGAATATTTCCTGTCATTCTACGGGGTCGTCAGCATCAGTGCGGCCTCCATTTCCTGAAATCATTGTCGTGAATTTTGGCTTCACTGGGCCATATGATACATGTTGTTACGACCCGGTTTACTTAGTGTGGGAACGTGCTGCTGGCATAAATATCGAGTACATTCATTGTCGACCTCGTGTCGATGAGAACCTTCACTTCCGTGCCAGACATATTAACTCTTGCCCATGGCCGGGTCCGCTTTTGATCATTATGGACGCTGTATGTGTACTCGTCATTCAAATCAGAGTCCGTCTGCGGCTGTAGACGCCTGACTGTCTGTTTCGACAACTGTTTCCTTCTCTGGTACGGCTTGTGCGTTTGTGGCTTGCTCGCTCTTTCGCTCCGGCACACCTTAGCGTAGTGGACAAATTTTCCACAATTTGTGCATGTTTGTCCCTTCGACGGGCAGTCACCATTGTGTGGGAATGGCCCTCCACACAAGGAGCATGCTTTGGATGGCTGCAAATCGCCTCGAAGCCTTCTGCCCAGTCATCCCACCGTATGCCGAGATTGGCCGTTTCAGTCGTGTCGATATATATATATATATATATATATATATATATATATATATATATATATATATATATATATATATATATATATATATATATATATATATATATATATATATATATATAAGAGGTTAACACAGGCGGTTGCCAAACAGACTGCGTTTCTTGGTCCATGATGACGTCGCTACCGTGTAGGGACATCGCGTGACGAAGGAATGTTTGCACTTTCCAATATAGATGGCTGGCAGATGAGAGATACAAAGATTGGATTTTAAAGGATGCAACTGACAAATACTTTGTAAAGTGCGCAGTTTGCGTGAAGCGTTTAAACCTCGCCAGCCTGGGCGAATCGGTCCTTTGGAAACATGCTGATACGGACGGACGCAAACAAATTAAAGCGGCATCAGTCATATTCTCGATGGGGGATGCAGGATTTCTTTACCTCTGAACTGGATGAACAACAAAAGCTGTTGTGTTGATCAGTTAATATAAGAGCAAAGTATGTACCTGTGGATTTACGACACTGTTGATCTATTCTGTGAATATAGGATGTTGCGTTTTTATACAAACTTTGAAAGATACTGACCTTTCAGTATGTCAAAAAACTGACAAAGGAGGAACTTGCAAACAGAGTATTTTTCCATGTAATAGAAACTGTGTGATTATCATCATCATACAAAGGAGATATGGAGAGAATCATATTTGCAGGAGCAGGTCCTTGGAAGTCATTATACGGTCCTTATATTTGAAGCCAGCAACTTTCCATGAACCCGCTACTGTAGCAATGACGTAACAAGTCGTAAACAACAATGGCTTTGCCCAGCCAACCAAGCGTTTATACCACTCCACTAGCATTTAATTTTTAATTGATAATCACATTGTGATGACATTGCATGTGGCGCCTCTATTGGTGAGTGTGCTTACGAGCAATAATCTTCCTCTCGGATTGTTCCGTAGAGGCTCACCGCACACTAGTCTCGGATATCCGACTCTCGCTCGGCTTCGTGAACTCGCAGAGAAGAGTCAGGCCTCTAAGACATGGTTTCACTGTTACCGAGTCCACTTTGTGTAGGCGCTACCGTGAATCACCAGGAGTCAGTCAGTGTCATTATCGAGATGATTCTACAATACTATAAATGGTTTAACTTTTCAAAGTGACAGTTGTGTCAGGCCTCAAAGACATGGTCTGACTGTTACCGACGTGTAGCTCCAGCAGCCAATCAGTGTTGATCATTATCGATATGATTCTACAATACTATAAAAAAATGTTGCATGTCTTAGCTTTTCAAAGTGACACTTGTGTCAATATTATAATAATAAAAGTTTAAAGTTGTTTAGAATGCATTGTATACACTGATGACAGCTTACTTATTTTGTGATTTAGCCAAACACCAGGATGTTGTTGACTGATTCCAAGCTACAAGAAGGTCAGACCATTTTTAGATCTACGTGGTAAGCTACGAACCTTCGTACGTATGGACTATCTACGAATGCTTGAAACGTGATTTAAGAGCGACAATCTTCGTACGAAGCTTCGTACGCCTACGAATGCTTCGTGAAACCGGGGCCTGTCTTGTGCGACAAACAGTGGCGCCATATCCCGGAGCTTGGGTAATCGATGCTAACTCCGCGCACGATCCAAATGCGTACAACAGTGGCTCCACCTTGTGGACCGGACATCAGTCGCTCACATGTCATGTGAATACTGGGTGGTTTCAAGTTTAATCTTTTACTCCTGAATTGGACACATTTATTCCGTTAAAAGACATGTGTGACATAAAATAATATTCTCTGTAAGACATGACCAGTGGCATATCTGCCAATTTTAGTCATTCAGCCAAACAACACCGTTAACAGTGGATAATCCTGTATTAGATTGTCCTAAATTATCTACAACGTTAAACGACATTCTTACTTCTTTTGTTCTAAGCCACTACGTTCATGCCACATTATTCGACGTACAAAAAGAACAGGCCTCTATTCTTTAAAGAAATAATGTCTTTGCGCACTTTGTCATTCCAAATAGTGCCGCGTTGCATCAGAGTCTTATGCGGTTTGCGTCAGCGTCTTATATTATCGCTCGGAGCTGATGCAATTCGCGGCGTTATTTGCACCAGAAAGGTGAGAAAAAAATGTAACATTTGTTTACGAATATGAAACTTTTTGTACGTGGAATGAAAGCATTGGCATAGCAAAGTTAGTAAGCAATGTCATTTAAAGGCGTTACTAATTTATTCCAATCTAATTCAGTATTACTGACAAGAATGGTGATAAAACCCCTCAAAAGACCAGTATTCATGGAGCAAGACCAGTTGTTGCTCGTCGACAAGCTTCAGTTTTTCTTAGGACACCGATGTTTAAGTGATAATTGACTGCATATATTAAAACGATACAAAAAATGTAACAGACTTTTGTCAAGTAATAAACTGACTAGTCGAGTCTCAAGTTGTTGACCTGCAAGTCAAGTCGGAATTCAACAACATCCAAGGTCAAGTTAAGTATCGAATCATCTCTCTGAATTCCAAATCAAGTCCCAAGTCACGATTCACCAATCCACATGATTGCTGTGTTTTGTCGGCTGTCGTTTAGCTGGAAATAAAGGCAAATGTTGCTTCGCCACAACATCATCCTATCACAATAAGTACATAATAACTGTTGTATTTGGTGCGGCCTGTCACGCGTTAGTTCCGTACCACTGGACTTGTTGGCTAGTCACAAACTGACAATTAAAAGAGTATTCAACTTGTCATTAAAAGAGGGACTTGTTCCGTTTGAATGAAAAGAAGAAAACATAAAAAGGGTTCGAGAAATAAGTCAGAGAATTACAGACCAGTGAGTTTAACGTCAGTGATTTGTAAATTATTAGAAATGTTAATTAAAGACCATATGGTGGACTTCCTCGTTAAGCATAAATTATTAAATTCATCTCAACATGGATTCCTTAAAGCGAGGTCATGCTTAACAAATATGTTATGTTTTTTTGAAGAAATCACTAAGTGGATAGACGTGGGATCGCCAGTAGATATTATCTACTTAGATTTTCAGAAAGCTTTTGACAAAGTGCCACATCAAAGATTACTACTTAAATTAAAAGCCCGTGGTATCGGGGATAGCATAACTGACTGGATAGAACAATGGCTGACTGACAGAAGACAACGAGTTGTAGTAGATGGAGAAGTTTCAAATTGGAAATCGATTTTGAGTGGGGTACCTCAAAGATCAGTGTTAGGACCTATATTATTCTTAATATATATAGCAATGACTTGAACGACAGTATAACAAGTAGCGTACTGAAATTTGCGGATGACACAAAACTGTTTAGAAAGGTTAATACTGATGGTGATAAACAACATTTACAAAACGATCTAGACAGATTAGTGAAATGGTCTGAGAAATGGCAGATGTTGTTCAATTTTGGGAAATGTAAATGCCTATATACATGACATGGGAACTTGAATGTAACCTATAAAATGGGAGATACTGTTCTGGGTACTACTGTAAAAGAAAAGGACTTAGGAGTTACAATAAGCGCTGATATGAAAGTTTCAGAGCAGTGTGGCATTGCAGATTCAAAGGGAAATAAACTTCTAGGATTGATTAGAAGAAACATAACATAAAAGGGAAAAAAGTTAATTATACCTCTTTATAAAGCAATAGTTAGACCCCATTTAGAATACTGTATACAAGCATGGAGACCATATCGTAAGAAGGATATATATATATACGCTTGAACGCATACAAAGGAGAGCAACTAAAATGATTCCAGAACTGAGAGACCTTAGTTATGAAGAACGCCTGAAAGAATGTGGTCTAACAACTCTAGAGACAAGGAAGTTAAGAAGAGATCACATTGAAGTTTTTAAGATATTGAATGGGTATGAAATTATTTATAGAAATATGTTTTTCTCACTCAAGAAGGATAGCAGAACTAGAGGACATGAGGTAAAATTAGTAAAGGATCAATGTAGATTGGACATCAGGAAGCACTCATTCTCACAGAGGAAAATAAATGAATGAATTCGAATCTCAAAATAGAGAACCAATTCAGTTCGTGCCTGTCTAGAAATAACGTTAGTCAAATTGACTTTTGTTTGTTACTTAAATCAATCGTATATGTTTTTATCTTACACGGAGGTTAAGCTATTCACTTTTATATACCGACACTTTAAGTTGCCAAATAATTTTATCTACGTGTTTGCGTCATCAATGCATCAATCATACAGGTAGGTAGGTAACAATATATTTAATTGTCACAACAGTTGCTACTCTGACGATTATCCCGTCCAGCCAAGTTACAATGTACAGGCCAAATGAAATTCACAGAAAATAATATCCACAGACCAGCAACTAAATTATAATTGAGTGATTCACAGAACATCCACGTTTGTGGATCACGGACAATACACAATTGTTCGCAGAGCCTTCGAGATCATCACAAGTGTTTATGTGAATATGAGTGAATCAAGCAATGTCATTGTTCTCCAATTGTTCACCGGGTATCACCTTGTAATAGCAATTAGTGTCTGCGGTATATTTGACTTGTACGCCATGCATAGTTCCTGCAGACCGTCATCAGAGTTTACTGTCGTTGGCTTTTAAATTAATTAAATTAAATTGTATCAATGGTATTTGTAGAAAAATGTCATGTGTTAAATGAATCAAGCGCTTGGCGAACATACTAGTAAATTGTATAAATGGTATATGTCCAATTATTAAATTTATCAAATATATTGTCAAGTAATCCAAGTTTTGTAAACGTTTTCTTTCATGCGGTGGTATACGACGTCTTCTGCGATGCGGTTATGTGTGGTTCATCTCTCGTGTCTGAGTTGGGTAGACGTCGTCTGTGAAGCGGTTATATTTGGTTCATCTCTCGTGTCTGAGCTGGGTAGAGGCCTTCTGTGAAGCGGTTATGTCTGGTTCATCTCTCGTGTCTGAGTGGGGTAGACGTCGTCTGTGAAGCGGTTATATTTGGTTCATCTCTCGTGTCTGAGTGGGGTAGAAGTCTTCTGTGAAGCGGTTATGTGTGGTTCATCTCTCGTGTCTGAGTGGGGTAGACGTCGTCTGTGAAGCGGTTATATTTGGTTCATCTCTCATGTCTGAGCGGGGTAGATGCCTCCTGTGAAGCGGTTATGTCTGGTTCGTCTCTCGTGTCTGAGTGGGGTAGACGTCGTCTGCGAAGCGGTTATGTCTGGTTCATCTCTCATGTCTGAGTGGGGTAGAGGTCTTTTGTGAAGCGGTTATGTGTGGTTTATATCTCGTGTCGGAGTGGGGTAGACGTCGTCTGTGAAGCGGGTATGTCTGGCTCATCTCTCGAGTCTGAATGTGGTAGAGGTCTTCTGTGAAGCGGTTATGTCTGGTTCATCTCTCGTGTCTGAGTGGGGTAGACGTCTTCTGCGAAGCGGTTATATCTCGTTCATCTATTGTGTCTCAATGACGTAGATATCTTCTGCCAAGAATTTACCTTTTGTTCATCCCTGACGTCTGAGTGGTGTAGATGTCTTCTGCGAAGCGGCAGTATGTAGGTCACCTCTCGTGTCTGTCTGAAGCAATATGTTAACAAAGTGGTTAGAGGACTCGTGCATTCCTTCAATGTTAAACTCATTGACACCGATATCTGCATTCTTATATTAAACATTTCAAAATTGTGTTCATATTGGATCCCAACTTTTGGTTGACGTTTATTCTTACCTGTATCGGACAATGAATGATCGTTGTTTCTGGTACGATGGTTCGGTGTGCTCCAGGGTCTGCTACTTGTCTGTCCCGTTGTCAGTGTTCTCCAGGGTCTTCCATTCGTCTGTCATGTTATCTGTGTTATCCATGGTATTCTACGCGTCTCTCGCGTGGTCTGTGTTCTCAAGGGTCTTCGATTCGTCTGTCCTGTGATTTGTGCTCTCCAGGATCTGTTGGGTCGACACTGCAACATGCCATCACTCTTTACAAACATAAACAGTGTACTGGTTGTTATGCAAGAACAACTGGGTCCGGATAATTACAGGAGCAAAGAAGGTGGGTAGAAGGAGGATGAATTACCTGAGGGAAGAGATCGAAATGGAGTTCAGTGGAATAGCCAGAAGATGGGTGGTGTCGGCAGGTTTCTTGGTGCGGTTGGAGGACTACACAGGTAACCAGAGGTGTTGATACAGCAAGGCCGCAAGAAAAGGAGTAGACCACAACTGAGATGGCGGGACTGCGTAAAGAGGGATGTAAAAAAGGCCGAAAACGATGACAGGTGGAGGGCGAAGAGAGACGGAAAGGGAGAAGTGGAAAGGGATAACAGCAGCAATACATTGACTAGACTCAACCCTTTATGAAGGGAGCAACGAGGAAGAACTGGTTGTTACACTGGTTTTTGGCTGTTACGCTGTACGCAAAGCTTCTTAAATAGAGAAGTGAGGCACCAGTCCATTGATTCAATTCCAATACAACCTGGTCTTGAGGTGATCAGGAAACCATTAAGACACCTTGTGTATGATGATCATCTCACGTTTTATTGGTGATTTGTTTTATAAAACACATGATAGTGTAGCTATATATGTAAATAAAATCGACACGTCCACACATGGACGTATATTCCTCTGAATGGGACCTCTGTCATTCGTCCCCGCCGACTTAGCATCCTTACCTCTGTGACAGTATCACATATAACTGTCATAATGCCCACACTAAAGTGGCGCTATTTATTTCAATGATCACATCCGTCCTTTCTTGGTTCACCCTGAAACCATATAAAAAGTGAAATTCAGTTATAACCATAAACAAAAATACACATATTTATTATACCAAACATTGCCCTAGAAGAGAACGTCAAGTGGATAAAATTATATAATATAAAAGATACGCCGCAGTCGTTCGTGACCGTCAGTTTGCGTGAGCAGCTGACCCTTACTCGTCCTCTTTGATCGTTCGATGTAGTGGCCGCCATTCGAATCTTGTTTTGGCAATTTGACACAGCGGCGCAAGGTCAATCTTCGTCTTGAGCCGCTGGGTGGCGCCACGTGTACCGGACAGGCCGGTTCTGGACCGACCGCGATATCCATGGAGTCTGTCCGTTGTGATATGCGTGGACATCGCTAGGTTTGACGGCGCCTCGTCATCCATGCGTAGGATGTGGCCATCACAATGGTGCATACCAGTCGGCGCCGACATCATTCATACAACTTCATGTTGATTCCGCTCTGTGGCCGGCGAATCCCAAGGAGTGAGCGGAGATATTTCCGATGGAAGGTATCCAATTTGTTCGTGTCTGATTTCGTCAAAAGTCAAAGGAAAGCTGTGACCGCATTTTCCAGCGAGATAGGTCCGCAGCGCCTGGGAGCAGGGATCCAAGGCAAACACAACGTCAGGAGGGTTGCTTCCAGGTACACGTATTTGCATCGTTGGCACGTCGTAGCAAGTCACCGATGCCGTTATACCACATCTCGTGTTAACCGTCCGGGTCGAAATCCGCTTCTAACTGCAGTGCAATTTAATTTTTATTCTTTATTTTACTTTGCAAACACTTTAATCGAACTTTTATTTGAAATAACTTATTGTAAATGTCAACTACTGAAATTGACAAATCCACAATATCCAATGGATAACTATTTTCAGAAAAATTTAGTAGCCACATTTCTATGCTGAATTCGTGTTAGTTATTTTGAAGTTTTTCCACATGTTATATTACTGCCAACTATTCCTATGAGAGTACGTTTCACTGTATCGCTTCCTTTGTCTTTATACTTGCCTATGGCGTTACTTGTGACACCAGTGTTCTTGTCTACAGCACCTGGATCGTGTCTATTGTGCAGTCTGTGCATTGTATGGATCTTTATCATAAACAATATAATGCCATCGAACACAACACATTTCATCTATGATTACTTGTGTTGTCCTTATTGAGATATTTACATTTACATATTATTTTATAAAAAAAATGATGTTACAACATACAATGATGTATATAAATAATGTCGCTACAACTCGTAGCAAAACATTAAGAATAGATTCATCCTTACCTGTATGTCATCTTCTCACTTCATTCTGTCTGATGACTTTATCATCTTGGTACCTGTCTAACTGTGACACCACTGAACTAACTTTTCAGTTCATCGTCACCAGGGTAGGTTCGATGTCGTCCTTTGATGTTTGCCGCGGCCTGTCTCGTTTAAGGTGTGAACTATTTGCATGTTACGCAGGAATGTGAACAGTCTCAGGTGCAAGTGGGTCACGTTAAAATTAACACAGTCCATGCACCACACGCAAAGCCGAACGAAGTGAAACGTAAAGAAAACATAACAAGAGAGGCAGACATCAATAGCAAATATAAGAAACTGTTTCCACCAAGACACGAGAGAGAGTCACTCTACTTCCTTATACCTGGTGTACCGCCGTCCCCATGCAACACAGCGATGTCAAAAAACGTGGACCCATTGGAGGGCCCCCTGCTGATAACTGTTTGGTCTCCTCCTCCCAGTTGCATTGAAATAACCCTGCAAGAAAACATAATAATAATCTTAAATAAATTATAAGTAGTCACGTTTTAATTAATTACAGACACATTACGCACATATATTTTCACTGAGTGGGGCGCTGTAGTGAGGCAGTTGGCACGTCGAAAGACCCCGGGTTCTAATCCTCTTGCCGCAGTTTCAAACATTTGGCCATTTCGTTCATCCCACGTTGCCACGTAGCGTGGCCGAATGTTTCACAGAGAAGTCGACATGGCGTTGGAATTAACATGTCTGCCAAGGGGTGAAGTGTAAAACGCTTTGAACAGTCCCAATGAATGGATACCGCATATTACAAAAACGTACCTTTTTGGGCAACCACGTGTTATCTAAGTATATGTCCCAAAGCATCTAGCCATTTTTTAAAAGGAAACAAAAGTCATGGTTTTGGGACTATGCACCTATACGAGTTACTAAGACACAGCCATTAGCAACTACAATTAAGAATGTCACGCTAGTGGTTCACTGGGCAAACCTTGTTGAACACACGGCATCTGGTTGTCTAACAGTATCATCATACTCTTAGATAACCATGGCAATATTCGCACGCCTCGTCAAATGAAAATATTCTGAGTAAACTACTGGCGTAATATTCGTGATCTTAGTTGTACATGGTTAGTTTTTATTATCTCTTTTAGGTGCATAGCCCAAACTGCTACTTTTGTTTCGCTTTAATTCATAGGTTGCATATTACCAGCGTAGAGGTTTAACCACAATGTTATTGGTAATAGGAGGACAATGTTATTGCAACTGATGGCTTAAGCACACAGGGGCGGATCTACGCTTGTTGGCAGGGGGTCTCAGTCAGTCATAGTCATATGTTGTTCTATTTACGAACCCGTGGGGGGATGACACGTGTCGTTCTACTTACAGAAGGGCTAATATTATCTGTCTGCTAATGCTTCAGTCTTTACATTGACACTAGTTCCGATGTAGGCTTGTGTACGCTGACCTTTACCGTAATATTTGCCACGGACACAGGGGGTCTAAGACCCCCCTTCATAGCCTATGGAGGTATTGAGACCCCTAAGAACACATTGCAGGAGGACTGCGAGTGGTCAATGTGGACTATGCGTTTACGTTAAATAATTTAAGTTATTGCAGAATACACTACCTGTTTGGCCTACTCTGTGAGTAATAAGCAACACCATCTTTAACTGCAACTCCGAATGGACTGCCACTGGTATTGTAGACACGTGCATGGTTGCCAGAGAAGTCGGTACATTTTATATGCATCCCAACTGTAACACAAAAATTTACTATTAATTAAATTAGTTTGAGCAAATGGAGAGAGGACTTAACAAGATTTAACAAGATTAAATAAGATTGTCACACAAGGATAATACCCCAGATGGCAAGTGCGCAAGGAAGCCATTGACTTATTATATAAGTGTAACCCGCCCTTCTGAGATATTTGTCAATGTTGTTTTTAAAAAATATTCACGCTTCTGGCATTTGTACAATCAATAAATAATTTGTTCCATCCAGGCATCGTCCCTGTGAGAAGGAATACTTTCTGATCTACGCTAGCCCTACAATATTAATCCAGTAGAAATCAGCACATTTTCGACAAAACCCGGATATTTTGGTCAAATTGGTGTTCTAACATGACTAGAAGGGTTTCCTGGACGTGCAGGAAAATAGAACCAAAACCAATCCTGGGAACATCGATTTTTTTCAGGAACAAAATACGTACATTGCCTTTAGCATATTTTTTTTATTGTCTATCTATACCTAATTGCGCGCACAAAGCGTAACACTGGCAAGCAAGCTAATGCTTAATACACTTGGTTCGATCAATCTGAAGACACCTTTGCACAAGGGATATATATTCTAAATCATTAACTCAATCGTATCATGCGTGACGTTCTTAAGCAACACCTTGTCTCCAATGTTGATGTCTGACCTTCGTATGATTCTACGAGCTTCCGCACACTCCTTCGTCTTATACTTCGCGCTCTCATCTTTCTAGCGAAGGAGTTTGTCGTCTTGTGTAGTGCACACTTGTGATAGTTTTGTCTTTAACGGCGCACCGTTCAGGACAGTTGCTGGTGGAAGACCTGTTGAAGTGTGTGGAGTCGCTGTATAGTTTCTGAGGAATCTATACAACTTCTGCTTCCATGACTTTCCATCTATCTGAGCACACTTACACACTTTCCCAACGGTTTACATAAACTTCTCGGCGACCGCATTAGCCTCTGGCCAGTACGGCGTGATACGCTGGTGATGAAAACCAAGATCTTTGGCAAAATATCTGAACTCAGAACTCTGAAAGGGGGTGCCATTGTCAGTCTTCAGCTTCTCTGGTATACCCCTAGAAGAAAAGATTTTGTCAAAAATCGGGATGACAGTCTGTGCCGAGAGCGATTTGATGACTTGGTGACTTCTACCTCAGGAAACCTGGAATATTCATCCAAAACAACAAGTAGGTATTCACCGGATGGCAGTGGACCATAGAAATCTGCACACAGATGGGACCATTTCCTGGATGGCAGTTCTGACATCACTAGCGGCTCTCTTGACTTTGGATCATACACTGCACTGCACGCGATGCATTCTTGTAGCAGCTTGGCTACCATGGCGTCAATTCTTGGAAACCACACCTTTTATCTAAGAAGAGCTTTGGTTTTGTTGACCCCTTGGTGACCTTCATGGGCTAGATTTAGCACTTGTCTCTGCAGGCTTGCCGGTATTGCTATTTGAGATCCTTTCAACACCAGTCCGTCTAGCGTTACAGTGAGCTGACTTCCAACTCGACTGTATGACTGGAGTGCTTCACAATCCACGGATGGGTCTCGACCATACTCTGTTTCAAGCATGTACCATCGATCCGTGAGCAGAAGTTTTTTCACCGCACTAAGCGTCGCTTCTAAAACTTTTGCGTAGCTAATCGCTTTTGGAACATCCTCTGCAGCGATGAAATTGACATATTCTTCTGCCACCAGTTCTTCTCTAGAACTCTTCTCCTCTGAGACCTGTGGATGGCCCGATAGGTAGTCAGAGGGATTTTCACCTTTACGGTACTCGATTATTGGCTGATACGGCAACAGCCTCATGGCCCATCGCTCAATGCGTAGGGGCAACTTAGCCCTGGGATTTCCATACAATGTTACCAGGGGCTTATGATCTGTGACAACTTTCACCGGAGCCCCAAAGATATAGAGATGAAAATACTCGCAAGCCCAGACAACTGCAAGGGCTTCCCTTTCGAGTTGGCTTCTATACCTCAGCTCAACCGCAGTGAGGGCTCTGCTCCCATAAGCCACTACTCTTGGCTTTTTGTCGTGGTATTGCACCAACATTCCTGACAGCCCGACTGGAGAAGCATCGACAATGATCTCCGTCTTCTTCGACTCATCGAAGTACGTGACTACTGGCGCATTGCTCAGTATGTCATTCAGCCTGTCGAATGCAGACTGTTGTTTGAGCTCCCACTCAAACGCCTGCTCCTCCTGTGTCAGCTTTCTGATAGGAGCAGTTATGGTTGAATAGTCGGGAATAAACCTTGCAAGAAAGTTAGTCATTCCCAAGAGACTCTGGACTTCTCCAACCGACGTTGGAGGTGCCATCTTTGTCAGGGCATCAACCTTCTTTGGATCAGGTTCAATACCGTCCTTCGATAACACCATGCCATAGAACGCCATCTTAGGCTTTCTGAACTCACACTTTGGGAGATTTGCTGTGAGGCCACTCTCTTGCAGCCTTTGCAATACTTGGTTCAAGTATCTGTCATGCTCTTCAACTGCATCACGGTCTGCTTGACCTCACTCGCGCTCGAAATACCAAAATTCAAACGCTTGTACCGCCAAAGGCCATCATGCGTCGAGAAAGTGGTTATATACCTAGACTCTTCAGCCAAGACTAGCTGATGATAATCTTCAGGTCCACCTTACTAAACAGACGAGCGTTTTTTAGCCTGTACACGATATCATCAATTGTTGGCGATGGGTGTCTCTCTCTCTCTCTTGATAGCACGGTTTGTCCCTCGTATATCCACACAGATACGAACCTCACCCGGACGTTTTGGTTTTGGGACAACCACTATCGGAGACACCCAGGGGTTGGACCATCTACCCTCTCTATGACATCGTTTTTCTCAAGTTCAAGCAATTCAGCTGTGACTTTCGCTGGTAGAAAGGGATACGCCTGTGGCGTCGGGCGACTGAGGGATCGCTCTCATCGATATGTAGTTTTACCTTAAACTCTTTTAACTTCCCGATGCCCTCAAACACAGTGGGATATTTCGGAACTTCCCGATGCCCTCGAACACAGTGGGATATTTCGTAACTTCCCGATGCCCTCGAGCACAGTGGGATATTTCGGAACTTCCCGATGCCCTCGAACACAGTGGGATATTTCGTAACTTCCCGATGCCCTCGAGCACAGTGGGATATTTCGGAACTTCCCGATGCCCTCGAACACAGTGGGATATTTCGTAACTTCCCGATGCCCTCGAACACAGTGGGATATTCCGTTACCTCTGCTGCGTTAACTACATGCCCTGCTACTGTCAGCAAACCAAGTTTGTGACTCGACTTTACACTGAGTATGTTGCCACAGTTACCCTTCACAACATAGAACATGTCACTGGCTGTTTGTTTCCCACACTTGATCGTATCTGGAAAACAACCAATGGTGACAATACGAGAACCACCATATGCATTTAGCTTGTCTGTGCTACATTTCTCAAGTTGGATACCCTTGAATTTGTTCTCGCACGTTTTCTCATCACTAATGCTACACGATACACCAATATGAGCCATCACTGTAACTGAACAATGTTTACACTCGACTTTGAACTTGGGAGGTTTCGCCACTAAGGCATTAGCGTTGACGTTATTATCACCGCCTAGTTGACATTCACACACAGTGTTGTCACTGTTAGCATTCTCACTACACGCAGTGTCATCATGATCATTCTCTACACATACAGTGTCATCAACCATGAATACATACTCATTGTCATCAATCTCATTTACAAATTTGGCCTTTCTCTGACCATCTTCACGAGAGTTTCCCTTTTTGGGACAGAATTTGGCAAAGTGATTTTGTCGTTGACACACATAACACCTCCGGCCAAACGCTGGACACGATTCGGCACCACGAGCATGGGGGAAGCTGTACCCACAGTTGCGACACGTCTTCTCGCTTTGAGGTTTCGCCTGTGGCTTCGACCGTCGTTGCTTGTGCTGAGTCTTCTTGACGTCTTCTTGACGTATTGCACAGCGCCGTGCAGGTCTTTCTCCATCTCGGCGTTCTGTGCTTGCGTTAGTTCGTTATTGCGACCTGTTTTTATGATGTCTTTCAGGGTAAGCGCATCATCTTTTAGACCTTGTTTACGCAGTTTGGAGTCGGTTGTAGTTTGTATGACGTGCGACTTGATTTCACCGTCCAGGTCTTCAAAACCACATACTCTTTGTTCACTTTTGGTTTGAAATAGTTCGTGAGAGCAGCTTTAGCCTGTATGTATGTCGTACCCTTGTCAGCGAGATTCATGAAGATATCAAACGTATTGCTCCACACAACATGCAGTAACAGTTCTTTTCTCTGCACATCATCTTCTATTGCGATGACAGTTATGTAGTTCTCAAAACGGAGTAACCACTTGTCCCACTTAGGGCCTGCTGCTGCTTGCGTGTCCCCTATTTCAAAGTCAAAGGGCTGGACACATGACACATTTAAAGCTGCCATAACGATGCACTATTAACGTCACACTTAATGCTCCGTTTGTTGGACTTTGCGACAGACTACTTCACTTATGTAGACACACAACTGTCACTGGGCGACACCATAACCAACAACGGAGGCTTCTACCGCGTCAAACAGAGTTCACGGGGAGTCACGTAGAGCACGTTTTCACATTCACTCGCTCGCAAAGTCATCCATCCTTCTAAATTCGAAAGTACCGCGCTTTACCGTTTAACGTGGTAGTGTACAACACATTGTTCTTCCAACGTACACCATTGCTCGTGTAACTGTGTCTGTAATTGTTCACATTTTACCGTTATCCTCGTCGCCAAATATAAAATAGTGACCGACTTCGATGTGCTGTGCGTGGAGACTTCCTTTATTGAAATAATGTCCCCTAGAACAAACGGGGCAAATTGTTGCCCATAGGTGGCGCGGCATGCGGTTAGAACTACACTACACCACTCCCCTCCCATTCCCACTAAATCTCTCTTCACGCAGTCCTCCCATCTCGGTCTCGGTCTTCCTCTTCTCCTTCTACCCTCCACTCTAAGCACGTCCGCAATAGATGGTACTATCGCACGTAGTTATATAGGATCAAAGGATTTGAAAACGACTATTCATTTCCAAGCTCATCAGTTCACTATGCGCTAACATGCTTAGCCTAGAGCAGGGAATGAATGCCAATGACCGTGCGTTCTCTTCCATTTAATTTGGCTTGTTGACAAAGGTCTGACAATTTGTTTTTATGATTTTTATGGAAAAAATACACATTAAGATAACATTGTAACCCTTTAGCCAAATTAACGTTTTTTTGCTATCGTGACACAATGATATTTTTCCTTTATGATTAAATTTTAACATAATGAATCATTATAAATATCATAGCAAACATATTGACTAATACATCAAACAGTTACACATATGATGAACATACACGAACATAAATCGGAGCCACACATTGGACCAAAACACCCCAAATCAAGGATTGGGGTAAAAGTCAAGGTTCCCTAGGGTTGAATTTG